>VWZD01006984.1:267832-294810 GCA_013396695.1 Sakesphorus luctuosus
GTTCTGATATCAAAATAGAATCATGTAGAGGAACTACATGACTGTGTATCAGTCAGCATTAAGCCACAGATGTTTATATGACAACCTTTATTTTTGTATTATTAGAAATCTAGATTTCAAAACTAACACTAGGATAAAGAATGGTTTAAATGTTTACTGCTTGCTTTACTATTGTTTCACAAAAAAATTTTTGCAATTGCTAAGATTCTCCCAGAAAACACTGCCATGATGACTTGTACATAAAGTGATCTGACCTTCCTTAATATAGTCTGGTTAGTGATTAGTATTAAAATTTGTTAGAAGTGCAGGACAAAAATTTCCCCCTCTCTATACTACACCTCTCCAGGAATCACAATTCTACCATTTTGTTTACTTAGGT
Organism: Sakesphorus luctuosus; assembly: GCA_013396695.1. Lineage (NCBI taxonomy): Eukaryota > Metazoa > Chordata > Aves > Passeriformes > Thamnophilidae > Sakesphorus > Sakesphorus luctuosus. Next base: position 268,212 of record VWZD01006984.1, read on the forward strand.
ATAAAACTGTGATTTCAAAAAGAAAATCAACCAACCAAAACCAACTGTACCTAGAAATGAAGGATAAGAGCAATAATGCATGGGTAAGTCATTGCAGTTTTATCATCTTCATTAATATGGACAGACAAGGAGAACCTTAGCTTAAATTACCTACTTTTTTATTACATAAAGAAATACTTTAAAAAAGATTTATAGAAAATCCCAACCTACATGTTCTGCTCCAAGATCAACAGAAAAAGAACAAAGATATGGAAGAAGAAATAAAAAGAAGGAAAAAAAGACTACAGGAAGCACTGGAAAAACAGAGGAAGAAAGTTTAAAAAGTGGGAAGAAAAATTAAAAAGAAGTTACAGATATCACTAAATTAATTATCAGAACAGGTCAATACCATTTTTACCATTTTTTCTTCCACAACTATGCACCCAAAAAACCCCAAATAGATTAAGCACATTTCTGCAAGACAGACAAAACCCATACAGAACCTAATTAGAGCTCCTAATCAATGCGTAATCCTGCTTTGGAAGGGCATGTGCCTACTGAGTTTCAGGCAACAGAGCTTCTTTGTTTCTCTTTGAGAAGAGACTATTTTGTAAGTTTCCCAAGGTCTTTTTCAGAAATTAGAACTACCATTTCTCAAGTTATACATTTGTTAACACCTTAAATAAATGAATAAGGAGGAAGAAGAAGAAGGAAAAGGGGAAAAGAGATAGGGTAGTCAGCAGTAACTTAATGATTTACTTGCATTCCAGAAGCCATCAAAGATTTCCAGAAGATTCAGAGTAACAGCTGGATTAAGGTGCTTAGAAATAAGAAGCTTGAAGAAGCTTCTTTCTCCCATTAGTATAAGAAAAACCTAGGGAGAACAAGAATCTATATGAACTGCTACCTAAGTTTAAGCTAATAAAACTAGACATAATTATATATGGTTATGACTACATGTCCAAATTTGTAAAACTATCAATTGAAATATGTGAGAGCACAGATCATCATGAATTTTTATTTACCCTTTAACTATTTGCCAACTTTTTGAATATGGAAAGTTGAAAGCAACTTTATAATCATAACATAAAAAGTATGTTTTCTATCCCTTTTCAAAATTATTTTCATCACAGAATGGCTGGGGTTCGAAGGGGTCTCATGAGATCATCTATTCCAATCCCTCTGCCAAGGCAGGTTCACCCAGAGCAGGTTGCAGTCTGGCATTCAAGAGGGTTTTGAGTATCTCCAGAGGAGACTCCACAATCTGTTTGGGAAGCCAATGCTGTCACCCTGAACAATAGTCTAATAAATAATATCGGTTTTCTCCTTTGTACTACAACAATCATTTTAGGAGAGTTGAGGAATTTAACTGAGTTTACACTAGATGTACTTCAATTAAGCTGAAAATCATCTGGGTATGTTATAGTAAATATGGTCTCAAAAATAATTTCCATCAAGAGACGTTATTTTGGTGGTAATGAACCACTGGTCTGCAGTGTTTCCACCGCAGTACCCAACTTCCTATGAGAGCTGGTGTAAGACACTCTTGTTCTTTCTAAAACTCAGACTTGCATTACAGTAAAAACTTTAATCAAAGTAAGACCATTAAAACGAATAGCAGAATTTCCTTAAGGACTGCTCAACGTAACTAATTCTTTATTCAATTTATGAATAAGCTACTGAAATTACAAGCACTACACATACTGGCCAGTAGAAAACTGGACCCAGAGGAACACCCACAACTCTCTTTCGCTTTCCACTGTCATAATCAGAAACTCACTACAGTGGGGTATTTTGTTCTCATACTATTTGCAGGTGAACATATTCACTCACAGTTGTATGGAAGTTTATTTAGGGGTGGTCTGCTGCAATTCCACTTTCCCTGTCTGTCTGTCATTCTGTCACTCCTGTCAGTGCTACAACAGCCCTGACCCCACAGCAATTCGGCCAGTGCAAGGTTAAGGGCTCTGTCAAATGGACTCCCTACACGGTCAGATGAAGGCCAGTACTGTCTGATGCGAAACAGGAAGCAGGAACAGCAAATCATGAAGGAATGGTAGGACTGCAGCAAGCCCTTGGTTCATGCTTTCATGGAAACATGAAGTCCACTTCACACCACTAAAAATAACACACTATCACCTCTCCTCCACATCAAAAGGTTTACCGTGTTATCCAGTAGTCACTGCCAAGACCTTTGGCTGCTTCACGACCCGAGGTACAGTTTCCCATCAGATCATTTACACGACATGCACTGTGAGAGACTCGTATCTGAACTGACAAAACAGGTGTAATGTCGGAATTTCCTGAAAAGCTTTTAAGGACAGCATTATCCTTTTTCTGCCACCATATCACTTATTAATTTCATGACTTGCGTTGAATAAGCAGCAAACAATGGATTGCACAGCATGACGAACATTTCAACAGGGAAACTATAGAAGGCAGCACTAAATTCTCACTTGTGAAAGCAAAATGTAAAACCAACACACCATGCAGGAATGAATTAGAAAGAGCTATTCAGGGAAGCCAAAGTTGCATGCACGATTTATTGTGGCTTTTTAGATGGTTAGAATAAATGAAATCTTCTCCTAATATCTTTCAAATTTCACACTTTTGTTACTCTTAATTACAGAGCAACAAATTGTATAGTATTACTACAATATCCACTTTTTTTAACTAAGGCTAAAGTATGGTTAAAAATTCTTAAGTTAATTTTTTTTTCTACTGTATCAGGGTTTTTTCCACTGAATTCACAACACACAAAGTTCTCAGGGTAAAAATTAAGACATCCCTCAGTTTACTATAAGTAGCTGAAAATTAACTATAATGAAAATTTACAACTCCATCTATAAGGAAGGTATTAGAAATTTACTTTCATAAACCAGCCCTGCCACATGATACTTGCTGAAAACAGTCCTTGGGAAAGAAATCCTTCTCGCTTATCCCACTGAAAAATAAACCATTCTACCAGTACTGTTGCCCCTTGATTATATTCTCTCCTATTATATAGGAGTGACTAAAAATAAAAATACCATGAAAATAACATCTCTAGCAACAGGGAGTAAACAGGAGGACAGTTAGTGAATGAGTACATACCAAGCATCATTATCAAGAACTCTACTATTTTTAAAAATCATGCAGTATACAACACATTTACTTTGCCATAGAGATAAATGTAAAGATATTCAAGACTGAAAAGCCTAAAATCACTATTACAGAGAAAATCCAAATATATGAACAAAATAAAACGAACTTCTACAGAAACAGTATTTCCTATCCATCACAATCTTAAAATTCTATTGTCATAGCGGCAAATGATATACATAGTTTGACAGGGAGCATCACTATTTAATACTGTGTTGTAGTTGTCTGCAGAGATGGAGAGAGCAACCAAGTAAAACTACACCTGCCCAAACACAGAAAGGGCAATACAGAGAACTGAGTAACAATGACTCCAGACCAAATTAAAATACCTAGGTGGAAGCTCAGAAATACAACGTTTTCTTCAGAAAGGAAACACGTGGAGTCAAGGGAAGAAAGGGGTAAAAAGTATTTATCCATAATTTTGGTTCTGTTGTATGTGCCTCATCCTATACAGAGACAGAAAGTATAAAGCCTAATTTAGTAATTAAAGAGATCGGGGCATTCATAAAATGACAAGAATATCTAGACAAACACATTTAGCTAGAAGAGCTGTTAGAAATGCAGGAATGCATATTTCTGGCAGAATTGAGCCCTGAAGTCCAGGATCTCAAAGAACAACTTCAAACCCCTAATGATGCTCTAATTCCGCATCCTATACTTATGCATGTCCACTTAAACAAATTCTGTGTTTTTTCCTACATTCTGCAGTGCACAAACCAGAGCATCTTTTGTCTTTGCTTTGCAAGAGATCCACCCATCCTTACTGAACTCTTGCAAATAACAAATGACTCTCTAAGCTCTCAGGTAAAGAGAGATCAATTATCTGCAGGATTCACTTCAGAAGGAGGCATAAGGACAGTACAGCTCAATGTGACCCCTGAAGTCTGCAGACTACTTTATTCTTTCTGCTTTTCTTCAAATTAAAACATGGAAGAAGCAATACCATATGATCTTGAAGGTCTAGATAATGACCAGTATCTCACTGAACTATGGGAAGAGGAAAAGAATTAGTCCTGTGGAACTTGAAGTACAGTCAAAATTAAAAATAGAAAAAAAGTTTCATACCAAAGAAATGTAGATTAAATACAAATTAAAAATCATTCTAAAAAAAGTGTTGACCCTTCCTTAGGAGATAAAAAAGGCTTATTCAGGCAGTCTGCCTCAAGTTGTCCTTTTCACTTCTAAAGATAAAACTGCTTGGCTATATCACCATCTTGGTAAAGAGCCAAGAGCAACCGGAAAGGAAAAATATTAATTCAAATCCACAAGGAAAAAAAAATCACTAGTGATACAGATTCATAAATAAACACACTTCAGTACTGAAATAGTCTCTGTTCACCTCAGTACATTGAAATAGAAATCTGTTTTAAGAAATTAGGCTTTTTAACATCTCAAGTACAAAAATAACTGATCATTCCCTGAAATTAGCAACTAATTCCCATCTCTTAACACCAGAACACTAACACATTTCTGAAATACATCTCAGAAACTCCAAGAATTGTCACTGTATGGCAAGAATGAGAATGAGTCTTCTCTTCCACATATTTTCAAATTTTAAACAAATTGGACTGTGATGAAACAAATATGTTCACATATTTTTTTCAATTTTAGTCCTTTGATATTTATCTGAAAACCAGTAACAGTTACAGGTATTCTACCACAAGAAAGGGAATTTCCAATATTCTATTCGTACATTTTAGAGTATCTCTGCAACCTTCCAACACCCATAATTTCACCAATATTGTTGTAATAGCTAGGATTTCCTTTTTTCCTCATGCTTACCCTGATTATTTGAAGATTTACGGCCTCCCTAATAGAAGTTTTCAATTCGTAACTTTTAATACTAAACTGAATTTTTCAAGTCTCAAACTGCCTGAAACCATAATTTGATTAAACAGTCATTTTTTCTACTAATTGAGTAGATGCAGTAGGTGGTGTAAAAAACAAGTTCACCTATATGGCAATTCATTAGTATGTCCTACACGTGCCTGTTTCAGCAAGGCATAATTCTGACAAATTAGAGCCAGCAGACCTTTAACTCTCACTCAAGTAATATGCATCCCCTAAATGTCTTATGCCTATGCATAATATATAAAGATGATAATGAAGAGAACTGACAAAGTGTATTTCAACTGATGCTCTATTTGGACAACAGTTAGCACTGTGTTGTTGCTTTTTATTAAAGGGGGAAAAAAATATCTCTGTAATGAGGATTCCAGTGCTTCCCCAACTGATTAAGTTACTAAATGAGGCAGAGGGTGCTCAAGACAAAGATTTGTCTGACACTATCATAATGAGGTAACTTCTAATGCACTAAATATTTTTTGAGGCTCAAAACACACCCATCCAACAGCTCCACAAAACAAACATACCCAGAGTATTCGTACTTCAGGCATATTGGGGGGTTTTGTGACCTATCAGGTAATCTTCAAGCTGACCCTTCAGTCATATTATTCAGCAATAAGAGGGAGGTGGAAGAATCAGACGTATGACAAAATGAATTCCGTATCACACAGAAATTTGAGCTTCATGTTTTTTTAAACTCTTTGCTCTTTTCTCTGTACTTAGAGAATAAACAAAAGAATTTCAAAGTTTTGCCCATATAAAAAGTCTTTTTTTTCTGTTTCTAATTCTGACTATAAACTCAATCCTAACCTGCTCTTTAATAAATGAATAAATTCTGAAGATCTACTTTCTCTAGCTGTCTTCTGCTTTCAGAAATTGACAATGTTCAATGTCAAGAAGTGTAAATTACATTTTTTTCATACCTCCTGCTTGATATTCTACCATTTTTTGACAATTCAAAAATGAAGTCTCTCTCCCTGTCTTTAGTAACTTTTAAAAATGTTTTCTGAATCAATCTGCTTATAGAGACAGCTTGTGTCACCACAAATTTCCTCATAGCCAGCATCTATTAGCATTCACTAAGCACCCAAAATCAGTAGTCATTTTAAAATCACCTATTACTTTCTTTCACAAAGTAATTTTAATTTTTCTGCAAAATATGGAAAATTTTTCCACCACTGAAAAAGACATAACTTATTCTTATCATTTTTACGCTGGCTCAAAAGTGGTGGTAAAATGAGCACAAGGTACAAGTTAATAACATGGGATGTACTGTACAGCCACACTGAGTCACCTTGCTTTGTGTGGGAATACAGAATGTGTCTAAGAGAAGGGCTCTCACAGAGCGATTCTGGTCTCTGCAAAAGGCTTTAAAACATCTGGCTGGTCAGAAGGCAGTTTATATTATCAGGAAACAACAAAGACAACCAATTTTCCAGTTTCCCTATATTTATTTTTCCCCAGTATAGTGACAGCAAGTTTTTTAATACTAAAGGATTTTGTTCTTTTTGGAAAGTGTTTAATGTGATGATCAGAAAAAAATCCCATGCCTTGTTTTCTTAAAGTATCAGAATAATCCCAAAGTGAAACATAAAAGCATTTCCTCAGCTTTAGAGTGAAGCATACTAATACTGAAATAAAGTGAGAAAACTAGTGTTTGCAAATAGTGTTTGCCTTTGAGAGGTGATAATTTCCTGCATCTATTACCTATAAAACAGCCAGAAACCAAAGACATCATCTCCTTAAAATACTATTCTGTTGTAGGGAATAATTCGATCTGCAATGACACATTTTAAAGATCACTAGAGTATTATAAAATAATACCTAAACTTCATTTTAAGATGCCATTCTGCAGGCTGGCTCTTACTGCTGCAATATTAGTTGCACTTCAAAAAGTAACTTCTGAAAACGGAAATTAAAGGCTTGCATACAAATACTTACTGCAGGTATCAGTAACTTTTTTACTTCTTCAACAGCCCTCTTCAGTTTTATTTCTGCTCTGTTCTGAGCATCCTCCACAGTGATAAGTACGTGTAAATCTTCATTCAGGTGTTCCCAGTTGGGTTTGCCTCGGTTCTGTTCTTCCTAAAAATAATTAAAACAGGGAATCTATGAAGCACTTACATTCCGTATAATCACCTGAACAGTAGACAAATTCAATTCTGTGTGTGAACTGTATTTTCAGCCATACATCATACTTTGGAGACTGTTTCGTTTTATAGGAGCTTGAGCTTCAAAATAGCTTTTTGGGAATTTGTTTGTGTTCTGGAACCTCATATGCTAATAATTTTTTTAAGACTACAATACAAATGCTGTTTCTCAGAGTACCTTTCCCAGCTGAACAAAGGAACAAGAAGTACCACAAACAGTGTCTTACTTTCAATATTCTTTGGAACCTTTCAGGAATTAAACAGAAAAGACATATGAGTGGTTAAACAATCTCATCTGAAGAAAAGTGAAACAGACACCATACACAGAATCTCCATGTGGATCACTCCAAATGACAAGTGAAAAAATCACTTCCAAAGAAAAGATCCAAGACTCAAACACTACAAAATGACCATAAGTTGCAATTGTCAAAGCAGAGCTGTGTGTACTGGATGAAGGGAAGAGAGGATGAGATGGCAAGGCTTTAATACTGAGGTGACAGAGGAGCATGTGACAAGACAGTCACCATTACACAGGTACTCTGTCACATCCATGGCTTTAATATTCCCAAAGATAATCTTAGAAATGTTTTCAGAAAGAGAGAGCAAGTTAAACAAAACATTTTTAATGTACACGATTTTAAACAAGGGATACCAATAAATTTAAGTAACATACTCAAGTCTTTCAAAAACTGATAATGAAATACAACACAAAAGAAACTTCCCAACTCCTTTTTTAGTAAGCAGTGAACAATGCTAGCTGAATTTCTCCAAAACCTCATTTAAATTTGACAATATTTAAAATGTAATAAAACAAGAAAAGAAAAAGGGGGCTCAAAACTTTCATAAATGAGAAATGTTAATTACGACTTTTGAATCTAAAGCAAAGGCCTAAATAAATAAACCCCACTTATTTAAAACTTAAAATACTGGGCATAATAAATGAGCTTCCTATTTGTGAGATAAACATTTCTGGTTTAACCACAGCTCACACTTTAACTTTGCTTCCCTAATTTTTTTTTAATCACAAATGTCTCTTTATCCCCCAGATTTCAAGAAACGTTCTTACAGGAAATCAGACATGCTGAGGACATGTTTGAAGATTTAATACAAACAAATGCTCTCAGTGCTTTATATTCATATATACCTGAGGGATCACTATTCCTCAGAATGTTTTATTTGTAATTCAGCTAGGTCTGAAATGTTTTGTGGAATAGATAAGGATAAAAATGGAGGAAAAAACCAGAATTGTGAGAGATGCATGGAAAGTTTATGTAAAAGAATCAGCACTTTGAAGGAAACTCCACTATTTATGTAACATACCTATATGCATTAGTCCACACTATTGGCTAAAGTGGCAGGTTGTTTTGTTTTGTTTTTAAAGTGTTATCTTGGCCAACTTTGTAAACAAAGGTGGCTGTGAAAATAGCTGTGAATTTCAGAAGCTGAAAAAAGGAGAGAAAACTTCCCCTCATTTATGAAACTGAACCTGACACAAAGTGCAGGTGAGTTATAATATGTTCTCTGCTGCAATTTAATCTTTGAAAGAACTATCAATGACAAGGTATTTGCATCCTAATTATTCAATTATGATCAAAACTCCACTGTGACTATTTAAACTTTTTTTAATGCAAAGCAGGAATGAGCTGTTTCCTTTTAAGACGGTGACAAGCTATATTAACAGGAGGTAGTACAAAATATTATTTACAGGCAGGACGAATGAGAGAAGGTTCCTAAACCAGTAGAGGGCAGAGCAAGAAACATGCAACTACCTCTTCTTGCACTAACACAATGCTGGAATGAGAAAGGTACTAGGTACTAACCCAAGATGCATGACATCCTGTACTACTGTAGTATCACGGGGTGGGGAAAGGTCAAGAGAGACAAATAAGAAGAAAATGTGCCCTCAAGAAAATCAGCAAGTTCTGTTCCCAAGAGACAAGGAATGCCTAAATGCAGTTGTAGCAATTGAAATAAACAAATAAACAGCATGCTTATACGCAATGCAGGCAAACATAAAGGGGCCTCACGGTGCTGTACCGATTTCTTTCACAATGAAAATAATACAGTGCCAAGTCTCAAAAACTTGGAAGACTTGGAGGAGTTACCATCTGTCAGCAGTGAAAAATAAAATCCACATTGTTGTAGTGGATGTATTCATGATTCCTAACCTTTAGAAGACAAAAAAACCTTTCTTTGTTATCTAATACAACGTAGCCTGCCTGTTGGTTTTTCACTATTTAAATGTTTCAGATTAATGTTACATCAAGCATTGATGCTGTACTCCAAATTACTGTGTTGCAGCGTGAGAACTTTTTGTTCAATTTGAAAAGAGAACAAAAAGCTGTGTTTGGACAAACAAATGATACAGAAGATTTTCCCCCCAATTTACTTTTAAGTGGGACACATTGCATGTAAGGTCAATAAGCACAAGTATTGTTAATGTCAGACCTCAAAGCAACAGGGGCTTTGAATTCCTCCAGCGCTTCCGTTCTGTCCAACAGGGTTGTTTTCTTAGTGGGTTAACAGTTTGCTAAGAAATGTCTTTTGTTCTATTGAAAATGCTAGTTGAATGTTATATGTATAACTGATTATTTATTTGGGGTTTTTTTGCCAAAATTAGGAAATTCAGGTCTATACTAGCTCATTCATTACAACAGAAAGTCAGGTGCAAAACATAATGAAGTTATGCTCATGGGAGAGAGAGATATCCTGCAACCTCTTGCAGTTAAAAACTGCAATTTGTCATGCTACTTCATTGTATTTTAAATCCTAAAAAGATGGTTTGGAAAAAAATATTTTCCCCGAGTAACACCTTTACTTATATTAAACTAATTATCTGTGCAACAAGTCTTGAAAATACCTTATCTCAACGATGTTTTGTTATAGTAAAATCTGAACTGATGAACTGAATATACCTGGAACACAAGTAGGAAAGTATCTTTCCTAAGACTCATGAAATATGCTCCAATACTTCAAGGGTTAATTAGAATTTTCTTTCTTTTTTTTTTATTTCTTCATTTTTTTCTTTTTAATTTGGAAAATGGTGAAGAGATGGGCAGGAAAGAGTGACTACAAGTTGCCTTGCTGCATAACTTGGTACAAAGAAACTACAAGATCTGGCGGTCTTGAAGTGAATTGCAGCTAAAACAAACCAGATTCACCTCTGGATACAGAGAATGGCTGTAGTGGGAAGCGACCCCGAACAGCATCCAGTCCAAAGCTCCTGTTCATGCTCAACTCAACAGTATTGGGAAGGGCCAGGTTTTAGACATTTCTGAGGATGGAGACTCCATCATCTCTCTGGGCAACCTGTTCAGTGTTCAACCAGTGTTCAGCAAGAATAAAAAACGCTTTTTCTTAGATTTAAACGTAATTTTTTTTCTTTCAGTGTGCTCATTGCCCCTTGTCCTTCAGTAGCAACTGTTGAGTAATTCAGCCCAGTTGCCAGGTCTACTTATTGGAAAGGCAGCAAGGAGTAACAGAAATTGCCATGAGAATTATTTTGGGAAAAAAACATTTGTTACTGCAGCAGGAAGCACATGCACACTGAAGAAAGAAACAGCAGCAGGAAAATCAGAAAATCTGACAAAGACTTGGCGAAGAAGAAATTCGATTCCATATATTCAAAATTATATTACATACACAAGACATGATTTACAGCATGAAGTTTCCCTACATCCCAGAGATTGTTTATGGAAGAATTATACAAGAAAAATGGAGACAGTGAAGATGCAGGAAAGTACAGAGTAAAGTGATTTATGCCACAACATTGGGAAAGAACAGTATTAGAAGAGTTTAATTACAAACAAACTATCTGTCTGCTAAATTAAAGAACATTAAGAACAACATAAATGGCAGATGAAATTTCACTGTGCTCCTTGTTTGGCAGAAATTTCAGTATCCTTAAATATAGCCTAATTCTGCAAATAGATTTGCTTTCATTCTCTTGCCTGTGCATATACACTCATTATCCTCAGAGTACCTATACACAATAATGGACTACTTAATATTTATCTTGCTATTAAATTCAATGTATCAGGTAGTTTAAAGAAAACACTTCCTACACCTTGCTACAACCCCTCAAAATTTATCTGTCAAAAAAAAAGTAACATAACCACAGAAATTTTCGTGGGGAAGGATTTAGAGGCGAGCTGAAAAGCAGGCAAAGGATGCAACTGACTTGAATCTGTACAGTCAAACTTGAATATTATGAAGATTGTTCCATGAGGGGAAATACTGCAGTCCAGCTCACTGCTAATTTGTGTCCTGTGTTTTCCATACACCATATCGTACCACAGTAATTATAAGTCGTGGCCTTCCACCTCCTGCATCTCAGGCCTTAATGGCCATTGCTATTTACATCTTCATATACCATCCCAAAGATTTCTTCTTAATTTCTCAACCTCTGACGTAAGAAGAATGAGAGAGCAGCTTACTTGCTTTCTGTAAGCTACACAAAGCAGATGACTGAAAACTCACCTAGACCAGAGTACTAAGTTATATCTCTCCTCTATCGAGCCAATACATTTCAAAAGACTTTAAACCCCCAGGAAAGAAGTGTCAAAGTTGACTGAAACTGTTAAAATCATTAAAATGTTGAAAGGGGAAAATATCTTCAGAGAGAAAGCCACCACAAAATATTTTACCATCAACTCTGAAAAAAGCCCTCCAACTTTATTTCTCACCACAAAGACCTTCACAGCATGGACAACTGACTAAAAATAGGTTGACGAATTAAAAACTGGTGAAGTAGAATCCAGTCTTTTCCAGCTGTCAGAATGCCATTAAAGAAAAATGAAATAAACATTGAAAGAAAAATACTTCCCTAGCACCTACCTGTTTATATGCAGGCAGGGAAATATTAGTTAGATAATAAAAAAAAAAAAGAAAGCAATGTGCTAAAAGGGGAAGGAAGTTTTCCACATGTCATTTTTTTTCTGAAAGCTATGGTCTATAGTATTGAAAAAAGCATGACTTCTATGCACTGTTTTCCACTCCATCCCAATTTCCAGTAATGTAGGCAACTAAAGAGATACAAACACACAGCTCAGTACGAAGAGCAGGGACCTTTTAAAGAAATTAAGCCACAGGCTCAAGCAAGTGGTGAGAATGAACCTTAGTACTCTTGCTCATCTTGAAGTGATAGGCTATTAAATTCTGTTTTCACCAACTTATTCAACAAGCTGCTCTCCCTACTGAATGACAAAAACCACCGGAAAGAGTAAAAGGGAAGAATGTTTTCATGCAATGTCAAATTGAATGCTAAAATTAAAAGGCTTCAGAATAGCTTAAGTCCTTTAAACCATACGAAGGTTTAATTCAAGTACACTCTGAGAACCTTAATTGAAATTATCCTAAGATACAAAAACCAGTAGAATCACTCACAGCCACTTCGCAGTCAAATTGAGGAGGTAAGATGTGGAGAGCAGAAAATCACCTATTTAGTAAAATGACCACAATATATTTTGTCTAAGAAATTGTGCTGTAGGTACACTGGAATTGACAGTAGTTCTAGGTGAGTATTTCTTTTCAATAATGAAAACATTCACACACACACACACACATATATATATATATATCTCAAAGTTTTAAAAATAATTCCAAGAGCAGTTTAGAAGTTGTGTGAATTAAAAAAAAGAACTTAATATGCTTATTCATTACAAAGAAGATAAATTAAACTAAAAAGTCACAAATTAGGTCATTACAAACAAATTCTAGTCCTGATCTAATTTTAGTATTTTTAATTAAGAGTCAATATGTATTCTAGCCATGCAGCAACGGCCAAATTGGTTAGTCCAAGAGAAACATTACTCAATCGTTCAGTAAAGTTTACATCTTACTTTAAAACCTTTGTTGACACAGTTGAACTGGTAAAACCAAGTCTGAAGAATCTGAGAGGACTGTGCTTTTCCCTCCAGTCGTTACTCCCAACCCCTCTTGGGCCACAAGAGTTGTCTGTCTAATGGTGTTCAACGCAACTTCTGTTCTTTTTACTGTTCTTTCTGCCAACCTGAGCTACAGAATTTTATTTTTAAGTTTTTGGCATCTCTGCTGTAGAGACAGTGGAAAACAAACATCCAGAAGAGAGAAGATTTCTGTAACATATTGTGGAAGGAATGAACCACTCAGAAGTTTCAGTCCACAAATAAACTCACATCAGCTGATACATATTCATGAGAATTCCAGCTCTAATTAAGCAAAAATCACTTGAATCATCTCTTACTGTTGTTTTATTGTATCACTTTGTGCCCAGTGTAACTTCCTATGGTTCGCTCCCTTGCCAGGCAGTCCTTACTCCTGCCACTGGGACTGGCCCCAGCACCACCCCAGCCTTTCTCACAGCCAGGCCAACATGCTGATGGCAGCAAATGCCTCCCCACTGCCCCCTTCCCGCATTTTCTGCTGGACAAGGGAGTTTAAGGCCCTAAGGGGCTCCTGAGTGCCAACACAAGTCAGTGCTATAACTGGGAAAGGGAGAAGATGAGAGACCATATTTTAACATGTAAGTACCACTTAAAAGACTGGCTCACCATGTCTGGTGATGAAACTATCCCAAGTGAAATCCCATCGTGCACGTGCCAGGGACAGAACACAGTCATCTTTATTATCTTATATGAAGCAACCTGCTCATCTGTATAAGAACTAGGTATTGCATGCTAATACACAGCAACAACTGTAAACAGGAGTTTCCTCCTTCCATTTGTGCCACAGAATCTTAAGTCTTGATAGGACTGACTAGTGAAAAAAACAATCAATCAAAAATCCTGAAAAACAACTCACCCACCCCCAAACCTGCATTTACAAGATATAGTTCTGGCAATAATATTTCAATAGAATTTGTTAATTTAGATGAGGCTTGCAAGCAAAATAAGTGCTTATGTATCTACCAAAACCCAATGTTTTTTATCAGATGAAACTCCAAATCAGCCCTGCAGAAAACCAGTTTAAAATGATGTACTAATTACAGTATCTGTTTGAACAACAGAAGTAATTTTATAACATGAAGCATCAGAAGACGCTGATTGTCCTAACCCCTGCTGATAAACTGCTTTAATTGTGCAGTTACAGTCAGGCAAATTAACACAGACTCTTGCTCCTACTGAGCGTCTAATGGTAGCAGTTCACAAGCAGAGAGCTGGTGAAGAAAAACCAATGTTACAACAAACTCTGAAGGAGCAGCACCTGGTCAGGGAGAGCAGTGCTGCTCACCTCATATTTAGAATCTCTGAATTCACCTATAGAAACAACAGATCATTTGCTTAAATTAGCAGTGACATACCTGCTGTTTTGAACATCAAACAAGGTAGTGTTATCTATCATGTTTTTAATTATAAGTTACCGTTGGATACTAAGCCCCCTCCAAGACAATTTTGGATTAAGAAAGTGTGTGTCTTCCAGCACTCTTTAAACTAGCTGATAGCTTGTCAAACACTGTCAGAGGGCATTATAAAAGAATCTGTTGAGAACTATTCCAAAAAAAATCTAATGGCATGAAAAAACTTAATGTTTAAATGACACAAGAGGATTCTGTTCTCTGTTTCCATGCCTCAACACAGACTTTGTGCTCAGTAAACTTCAAACCAGGCACCGCCCCAAGTTCAGATCTGCCCTGCAGTCAAAATGGTTCCTACATGCTCGCAAAGCCACAGTGGATCTTTCTAAAGCTGGGGCTTCCCAGCCCGACAGCACAGCGCTGATCCAGCCCTCTCCATGTGCTGACAGAGGAGGAAGCCCCTGTCACCACCCTCCCAGCTGGCACAGTCATGGCCCTGCTCAGCAGCGACTGCACAGGAGCTGCTCCAGAGAGCACAGCACAGACTCTGCTGCAAAGGGTAAGTTCTGTGAAACACGCAACAAGACTGCAACTCTCTCCAAGATTTTATTCTTGCTTATTTGTTTTAAGTTGTTCCAGTGTGGAAAGTAATATTTGTGGACTAAGCTGTATGGTCGAGTGCTATCAAAACCCAGGAGCCTGTTAACACTGAATATTTTACCCTTGCGGAATGAAAGTAAAAGAGTTTTGTATGCATTGGTATCCTCAGGGAAATAAATGAGAATTTAGCACAGGAAATGCATAGCATAAACTCAATACCTGGATATATTTGCTAGAGCGGAATGCAATTTTTAATATTGATACTTAAAACTACCATGAAGTATCGAACTTTACCCAGTCAGAGGAGCAAGACTGTTAATTTCTCTGACTTTGGACTACAGATAAGCATTTTAACATTTTAACTTCCCTAGTATTCCTGGCATAGTAAATTTCATATGGAGACAGAGTTACACTGATATCAAAGTATGATTTTATTTCCCTACAGCAAAGGGAATAAGCAGCGATACTTTCTACACACTGACCACTCACTAAACAAAAATCAAATTCCCTCAAAAGATAAGGAAATACCAATAAATCCTAAATACAAGTCTTCTTGATTCCAAGTTAGCTTCAGATGGCTTTTTGAAGGGAAGTATCTCTATATTCTGAATCTCAAGGTACAAAAGACATTTTTATATGAAGACTTAGACCAACAAAACATAATCCGTGACAGTGGACACATTCCTCAGAGCATTCTCTGATCAGGAAATACAGATGGTGAATGTACTTCAACTCATGACCAAAGTCCATTCATTATCAATCACTAACAAAATTAACTTCAAATTAACCCGCAATTGTTCTAAAATCACTTCTGCATAAACCTATTTGCCTCTGAGCTTATGAGCATTATTAATCATTATAAAGCTGACTCTGCTATTCCGCTTTAAGTGGAGAAAGACTGAAAAAATAAATATTCTTTAATATGCCTTACTATCAAGCAGCACAGCACCTATGTACCACACACGGATACTAAATTACCCAATTTACAGTGTCTTAACATACTTCAGAATTTTTATTTTACCAATAATTAATAGGAAGTTCAAAATAGAAAAGTACATCTAGAGTACATCAGCTTTTATGAACATAAAAAGGTATTTAATCTTGAAGCAGGACAAACATGTCACTAGTGTATTATTTTACTATATAGTACTATTAAATTTACTCCTCTTTAAAGTAAATTAAGATTCTTCTGCATATCTCCGTTTTTATTTAAGGAGCATTCCAGCTGTCATATTTTAATTTACTACTGTATTTCCTTCTACACAGGAAGAAGAATAGTACACCAAGGTACTAACCGTGCTAATACACGGTGCTCTTCCACCCAAAAACTTACCAAGGTGTCCAAAACTCCACTAAAGCACATGCTGATAGGAAAAATGGTCTTAATCAAACTGAAATGTGATGTGTTTTTGGTCTGGGATTCTCAAGCTAGGAGATCTGAAAGTGCTGACATTCAAAAGGACCTAACCCAATACACGTTCCAAAACTAACTCATGTCAAGCTCAAGAAACTTGAAAAAAAGAAGTTGCAACTGCAAGAAAATGCAATGTAACAACTCATAGGTTGGTACACTGGTCCAAGAAATGAGCATCAAGATCCTAGTGCTGCCTCAGGCAAAAACGTATCAACATCACCAGGCTGACATTGCAAGACTGCCCTAACATCAAGCCAAACCAACATACGAGGCAGCACTTTCCACTGTGCCCTTTAAGCAAGCAAATCATTGTCCAGGAGCAGAGGGGAAAAAAAGGAGACATTCCTAACCCAGTGATAAAGGACTTCATCAGGAGTTGGGTTCCTGGGTTTTTACTCTGGACTGCAGGCTTTTTGTAGCTGTGAGTAATAAAGTAAAACATAAAAATAGCATGCTGAGGTGAAACTTTATTTATAGTTCCAAGGTAAGCCTCCTAGTTTTTCCTTTTTCCATTCAGACTAAACTTTTACTTTCATCTGTGCAACAAACCTAAATGATTAATTAAATTATTAATGATCTGGGAACTTATGGGAAACACCCAAACAGTGGTTTCACATTTCTGGAGACTTACTCTATCGTTTACAGTGAAGTGCTACCACTATTCCTCATCCATATTTTGGGGGGGGCAACTGTCTACTCATTGGTTTCTCAGTCTTCTAGTATACACAGTATAATATTCCCAAATATTTCTTTAGGTAACTTTTTCAATAGCTAAGAAGCAAGCAAGCAAACAAAACTAACACCCCAAGCCCCAAACACTGTTCTTGACTCCAATTTGGACCACCATTTACAGCATGCTGAATTTGGAAAACTGCACTCTACATAGTACTAGCCACTAGCACTTGGCCAAATAAAACCATAGGAAACCCTCTATTTTTGTATTCAGCAGATAACATGATCAGCTCTTAGGCCAGTAGTATAACTTCACAAGTTATGAAACATTTTCTTTCCTCTTTTGAAGTACTGTCATGTAACTTTCATCAACAAGAACTGCTGCACATAATTGTGGCATCTGTCTTTACTGAATTTCAACCAGTTTTATTTCTCTGTTCCATATTTTATTTCCTCTCTGCCTTGCTTAGACTTGATTGCTGCTTTGCACAGGAAAGCTGGTCAATGCATAAACATCCTCCCTATCAGTAATTTGAGCTCAGTATTAAATTCATCCATTGCTCAGTTAAACTCAAACACCTGTGGATCCTGCTCTTTTAGGACAGCTCTACATCTAAGCAACTTTGAACAAATCCTAAGGGTCAAGAAGTATCAAAATAAACCACACTTTTCTTCAGGTGCTATTCCTGCTTAATCACAACATAAATTCCAGCAATTTTCACTCGTTTATGTTAAAAGTTTAAGAAGTAGACAAAGCTACAATAATTCATACATAATTTGTGAAATTTCAATTTTTTTTTTAATAATTAGGAATAAATGACTNAGGGAGGATTTTGAAAAGATAACTCTGTAAAACTGCAATATACTCACGTCAACCCTTTGCACTTTTTTGTTACAAAATAATTGTAAGCTTTTGAGAGAGAATTATTCTTCCCAATTCTTAAAATTTACAGTAGTACATGATTACTAACCTTCTTAACATGTTTTCAGAAACTGCTTAAGGCTCTGTAAGAAAAAATCCAAATCTTTGCACAAAAGTATAGAAGGATGTTGCTACATAATATTTTTAACAGAAACTTAGATTGAACATGTCAACATATCCTCAAGTGTGCCAAAAACATTGAAAAGTACCACCTCTTAGCCCACAATGTAATAGACAACTTTTACACAGAGTTGTAGAAGTCTCTACAGAAACTAAATTTAAGAAAATATAAAATTCTTCTATTATGCTATTTCCCCCTCCTCCAAAAAATTGAAGTAAAAAAATAAGTTTATAGCTTTTACTTTTCATATGTACAAAAAAGCAACCACAGTTTAAGAATATGAACAGTTACTACTATTTCTTTAAAATCAGATTACTTGTACTGTAAAATAAAATCACTTTTATAGTAATATGTTGTTAGCTTTATTTTAGAACATTGTGAACTTTAGATTTTTACTATTTGTCAAAGCAACGAAAATAAAATGCTTATGACTCAAACCAAACATATCTAGGTAGTAGTTAAGCATCAAATAACTCAAATAGCTTCACAAGCCATAAAGAAACTGCTTTGTTAGGAGAAATTTTTAAAAAAATTAAAAGAGGTAAAACAAACATTCAACACTGCCAATGTTTTTGACTGGTTCAGGGGCAGGTTGAGGAGGAGACAGGGTAGAGTACACGACTTCAGTAATTTAACCAGTGACACTTTGGCAATAGTATTTACTTCTGGGCTACAAGAATGCAGCCAAATGTGAGAAAGAGGCCATGTACAGAAAAGCAAAGCTGTTTTTACTGCCAGGGCCAGGCTGACATGGCTGCAATGCCAGAGCTTTAGATCCAAATCTGTATCTTCCAATGTCTGGGAATGGTTCCTTCTGTTTTGGATGTGTAAGTAAATCATAACTGAGTTTTGACAAAAACAGGCAGAGTCAGACTGGAAAAAACAGAGCGAGGAGGAGTGGGGAAGTAATCAATGTTACAACAGCTCTCATGCATAAAGCTGAATACTTTGTGGAATCCTGACCTCAATGAACAACAGCGTATCAAGTATTTAATATGATAACACCTAGTATTTTTCTTATTTCCTCTTTCTTGTTTCAATCCTTGGGATGAATCTTCCTTGAACATTTCCTCAAAGATGGATAATGAAGACCAGGTGTCTGAATCAGTCCTGTTTTCTGCAGGTCTGCCAGGATGGCAGGAAGACTCAAGTGCCTAGGCAGCTGAATGCTACCCTGAATATTTAGATTTAAAGCACCTCCTATGCCAATAAGAAAACAGTCAGCTAAACATAAATCAAACTTTTTCATAAGTGGTTGCTTAAATGAATATTGACAACTTTAGACACAATGTCTGTGCTTATATTAGAACACTGATCTTACACAGTCACTTTAGAGAAAGAAACTGTCCCAAATCCCTAGATAGAACTATTATGAGTTTCTTGCATAGAAGAGTTTCTTCCACAGACTTCAGTTCAACACAGCATCAAGACTGAACTGCTCACTCCCACCAAGAGAAGTGAGTGCATTCTTTGGCCTTCCCTCTTTGTCGCTGGGGCCTTACAGAGCCAGTCAATACAGCAGCAAACTACTGCTGTCGGATTAAGTTTTGCCTGTTTAGCAAGCTGAACTGGCTCAGTGACACATTCCACAAGCTAAGCACAAAGCAGGGCACAGACATATCTCCCTCTGTAGGAAGCTGCCAACCTCACCTCACACTTCTGCCAGGCTTCACAGCAGCCCAGCCACCCCTAGAAGGGGCTGAGGACGGGAGCCCCATGGTCTTAAACACCCAGTGGACAGGCTGGCATTTATTAGTGCCACTTATGGCAAATGAAATCTTACTGTAATACATAAATTGCTGTTTGAAAGTTAAGTATCCAGAAAACTCCAGTTTCCACTTCAAGTTAGATGTGCAAAGCAATCGGCACCTTTCACTTCAAATACTACATCTCAGTTGCCGACCTGAGAAACAAGCAGACTATGTCCAATATATTTAAGGAAGGGTGTGTCAAAGAAAAACCAACCTAGTTGCTCACAGCATAGTAATTAACTCTAAAAAAAAGTTCATATAGACAAAAAGGTCGTAATCAGCAACTCTAATTCTAGCATCTTCCTATTTGAATCTGCAATCTCAACACTCTTCTTAGAAGTATGTAATTTCACAGGAGACGTCAGCCGGGTTTCAGCAGTCCTGTTTCCCCTCTTCGTCATACAGCCGTACTAATACTGACCTATTACATAAGGTTTTTTTTTTTTAAGGCTTCTGTAATTGCTTTCCACTAACTAATCATATAATTAATATGTCCCTCAGTGACTCACTCTCGTTTCTTTACACGGTCATGTCTTCCCACAGCATTGTGTTCTGAATTTTCAGATTTGTAGAAGCATCAGAAAAACACCTTGCCTTTTAGAGAGGAGTGAGATCAGAAATGATGCCCAAAGTTAATTATGCAGTCAGCAGGTCTCCTGAAACTGTATTACAGAAGGGCTTTATCTTAGTGACCAGGTACTCTTAACCAGAGCCAATGGCTCTTACCCCAGTGCTTACATGGTGGTTTGCTCTGCTCTAAATAGTGGACCCCTTTACGGTTTGTGAGTCTTTTGGAGAAAACAGTCAAATTCTTTGATTAATGTAACAAATATTTTCCACTGAACACTGCCATTAAACAGACATTATGCTACAAGGTGGTGTAAGTTCACAGCATGTTACTAAATATATTTTCTTGCCCAGACAAGGCAAGATGTTCTTTACCAGCTGGAAACAACTGAAAAGCTAAATTTCATGGTCATTCTAATCCATATATTCACTCACTGGCTTTATAGCTAGAAAGCTCACCAGTTAATTGCAAGGGTTTTATTCAGGTCGAGCCTCCATTTACACAGGTTTTCTGTTTGGTTTTTGCTTTTCCCTATTTTCTTATTTCTTTGTTGTTTGGGAGGTTTTTGGTGGGTTGTTTTTGTTTGTTTGGGGTTCTTTCCTGGTTTGATGAAAGGGCTTTATATTGTCTGTTTCGTATTCATACTGTGGTAATATTTCCAAGCAGTCCATGAATATTAGTTTATAGTTTGTTGTCGTCCACGATTTCTTAAGCAACTTCTTCAACAGTGACCCATAATTGGTGGCACAGTACTGAGTGGAACAAGGAATACAGCATTTTATATACAACCACTGCCAGTACTGCTGGATTTTAACATGTTTAATAGTAACAGTGTAGCCTTAATTTTTATCTCCATTCTTTTTTTTTTTTTTTTTGCTAGACTATTAAAACAGCAAGCTTACGCTTAAACTATAACAATTTACTCTTACGGTGTTTACACAAGCATGTATTTATATATTCTTTGGGTTTTAATAATTTCATTTCCTCCTGAAACACTTCCACTCTCAGAATTTACTCAGTTGCAACAAATTATTTGTAAACAAACAACCTGAACAACAACTAAGAAAGATGGAAAGTAGCAGGGTAAGATACCGATGCAAGGTAAATAAACTAACTTTGACTTCAAAAATAAAATAAATTTTGTTATAAACAATACATAAAAGTCAAATTTGTCACTGAGTATAGATTTGACAATAAATATTGGCCAACAAACTAAAGTTGCGTCCTTGAAAGAATTCAGAACTACTGCCTCAAAGTCTCAGCACAGAAGCTTCCCCTGTATTTATGACTGAAACCCTGCACAGTCTGTAATTAGCCTTATTGCAGCCATTTGCCCCAAATCCTTGCTACAATTACATGGGATTTGACACACCCAAGCTACCACTTACATAACTCAAAGTGTGACCTCTGTTCCAAACCTTCTTTCCAACCAATTCCATGCAACAATTCTATTGACTATAATGGCTGCAGGAGGAGGAGTATCCAGCACTTGTCACATGTTCTCAAGTCTAAATTAAAACATAGTAAATCAACATATAATGACTCTATAGCTGAGTGCCAGTTCTGCAGTAATAATCAAAGGCTCTTGAGAATACTGGTGATAATATGTTAGGGAAGCCTTTCCTACAGTACAGAAATGATGTGTTGGTATCCCTCAATCTCTCAGGTGACATCAATCCAGTGACTTAAAAAAACTCCAACCAAACAAAAAAGCCCAACACAACCCCCCTCCCTTCCCCAAGTAAACAAAATTAAACCCCTCAAACAAGGACAAACCCCCAAAAGCTAGTGGGTAGTTCCCTTCAGCAGTATGACTTTAATAAACCCTAGGAATGAGAAGATTGCAACACATCAATACTCTGTTGGTGGCTTCACAGAGACCTCTCTGGTCCTTCAATGAATCTGTCCCTAACGTCAGGGTGTTAAAGTCTACACCTTCTACATTTAATGCGCTGAAAACCACAGATTTTTTTAGTTAATTTAAAATACTATATACTACCATAATCTCTTTATACAGTACCTGTGCAAGAGATTTAAAATAAAAACCTTGTGAAATTATTGAAATAAATAAGTTCTATAAAGGACTAATTATGGAAATTCTGTCTACTTTTTAAATTGGAAAACAAAGTGTAATAAAACTGCTCATTACAAACACAAAAGAAAGTGAAGGCTACTCATAATTTTGATTCAAAATCAAATAGCACAATGTTTACACATATATACTGGTTTTAGGAGATAATGTCTAACTATGCATCAAGATCCCATTCAATCAGCAGTCCCACAACTGCTGTTAGAGACAATCTGATCCTTCCAAAAAGATATTTGGTTTCACATATACTTTCTGAATCCCACAAATTCTGGTAAAATATACAAAAACATTCACTAAATGAAAGTAGTTTTTAAAAAAGCTCTTTAAATAGTTCCTTTCCTGACATCTTCATTTGCATCTTTTTGGGTAAAACTGAGTGTGCAAACTAAGATCTATTATTAACCAAATTATCACAGCTTTAGTGCAAGTCACCATAATGTGAAAAATTAAGAATTATTATGCAAAATTTCAAGTTCCACTTTTTCAAGACAGTAGCACATGGGTAGATCTAGACATTTCCCTCAGCTACCAAAGATATTAATGAAGGGAGAAGTATTATGAATAAGTACTGGACAGATTAAAAGAACCAACCCCAGACAAGTACGAAGACTGCAAAGCAAAGCATATCCCTCATGGGTTAACAGAGTCTGAAGATACTTAAGAGTGTGTAACTCCAAAGAGATTCCAGTACATTACCAGAAACATGCAAAAAGCTATTAAAAAAAATTAACTGCTTCTACTCTTCAGAAGACAAATTCCAAGCTTCTTTTGTCAAAATGTCTATTATATACATTTTCAGATTGCATGCTTATCTGCCCACACAAAAATCAAAAGAAAGTTTTACAGTTTCAATTAAAGTACTTCTGAATTACTAAAGTTGGAGACGGTAAGACTACATAGAAAAGGTCATTATGTGCACAACTTTCTTACATTCTACAAGTTTCACCCATCTTTGAAAATAAGACAGCACTGTACATGAACTGAGGACAAGAATAATTCCATATTTTGCTCACATCCTAGAGAGACTGCTAGAAGAAAGGTAACTTTCTTCATTCTAAATGTTTCCTGCTCTTCAAAAAAGCACAAGCATAATCATTTTCTTCAAAATGCATTTCCAATAGGTAACAAAGATTCACTGTCAAGTGGCAAGTGCTCACCTTCCACTTCCTGACCTGGCCCCTTTCTTTTCCTCCTCCTCTCCCTTCCCAAACTGGCACAGCTATTAATTGGGGTCAATACCGCTTCTTAACTAGCAAAGTTTTTATCCCACTGCACTATTCTCTCACATAAGCTGACCAAAATCTAGCTTATTTCCTGTTCTCATTACAACCTGCTAACATGGACTAGAACATTTGTTTCCACCTCCCAAAAGAGAAGTTGAGAAAAACTCCCAAATACGTGCAATGCTGTATTATTATGAAACGATGCAAATTGTCTGGTTTTATTCACCATAATGAAGAGGAAGATTATAAAAAAAACCAGCAAAACAGACAGATAGTTCCTTCCTGTACCTCCAATACAACCCTTAGGTGATGCGATACCTTCAGAAGAAACTCAGTCTGAGTTCTCATAAATGTCCCTAGCAGAGAAGTAAGTTACAGGTTTAGTACCAGTACATAAGGGCTTGTTAAACCGTCCTTAGAGAGAAGGCTAAAGAGATGATTTGAATGCCAGCAGTTGGAGGTAGCAAACATTTCCATTTTGAAGATAGGTTCAAAAGAAAAAACTCCAAAAACTATTATCACAAACATCTTACCAATATTGAACTTGCATATTTTTACAGCAGTTAGGTATTGCAACAGTGTGTAACTGATCTTAAGCCTGTCAATAATCAATAAAAGCTTAACTATATTTTTCCTCACATAGCATCATACAAAGCAAATTTACCATTTAGGGAAGAGGGAGGGCTGAGATTCTTTTTCAACTAGATCTCTTCAAATAATGAGTGATTTGCAAAACTTACTGGAATGTTTACAAGAAGTAAAACATTTACTTGCCTCTACCTCCAAAACTGCTGGATCATGGCTGTCTCTGCTCTTAAAGGAGACCTGAAAAGCAAAAAAAAATTGGGCTTGTGCCCTATTTTGCTTCTTTAAGATGTTTGAGAGGCATTAAGTATTGGAATTAGGATTTTTTTCTTTTTTATCCTGTGATGGACATAAATTATTCCTCCTTGTTTACTTGAGATTGAAATTTCAAGAAGCCATAATATAATACACCCTAGCTAAGGAAAACCAATGCCAAAAATCAACCAAATCTAAGTCACAGAAGAAAAAACAAACTTAGTTTTTCCCTCTCTCATCCCTACATGCTTCAAGTTCTCCTTCATTTGAACAATGAATAACTCAAAATCTCTTTCCAGAATTAAGTATTTGTGGACTACCACTACTGGTGATTTGCAAGCATATTTAAGCTATAACATTTTGCATGCTAAAGGGAAAAAAAGGGAAAAAATCCATTATAAATTTGATTGAGTTTGTATTTTAAAATTCTAATATAAAATAAAATCAAGGAAAAAAGCTCAAGTCCCTTTCAGGGACACTTTTATGTTTCAAAATAGGAAAGTAAGTAGAAAAATAATTGTTAGAAGTTCTCTGGAAATGGAAAAGAGTGAAAAACCCATGAGCTGGCTAGCTATAAAAAGGAGACAAACTCTTCCACTACTAACATGGCCTGTACGACTGTTTGTATGCTATGGTGAAGCAGTTACCAGAACATAAAAGCTGCTGTAATGTTTTCTTCCTAAGAAATAGTGTATTTCATCTTCTAGCAGGAGGCTAATTTATAAGTAAAATAAAACTCCAACTTATACCAGATGCAAATGAGCAAAGAGCATAGTTTATTTTAACTAATGCTCATTACAGCTGGGGCAACTAAACTAGCTCATTAATTTTAGGCAAGATGGGATGGTACCAGGTAATCCATTCAAAAAATTGTTCAAAGCCCCTTCTCTCTTCTTTCCACCCACATTTCAACAATGTAATTTCTATATCAGAAAGAGAAAAGCCAAATTAATTTATTTTTAAAAAGTGAAATTAAAGATACTGCTTATGAAATACGTGCAATGCTCAAGAAAAACAAAAGCATAATTTTCCTAAAAATAAGAAAAATATAACCAAATTCTCAAACTATGCATCAGAGAAAAACCTATGCTCAACCAGTACAGGGTTGTAGTCAATGTTTTAAGTCAAATCAGTGAACTGGCTGAAGTTCCTCATCATTCGTGTTCATACATGGAACGTGTTCTTGTTGAAATCTAACATTAGACAGGGCAAAGACCTGAGCATCTTCACACCAGGTCTAGTGCTCAAGTCAGCTCCCTATTTCCAACAATTATAATGTTACTTCTCCAGCTCCAACAGTCAAAAGGCACCAATTCAAACAATACTGGCACTTAATTAAAGGGTTCACTGGCGTAATTCAAAGGGGGGTTATTTTGGTTTGTGTTTCGGGGGTTTTTTTGGTAGTTTTTTGTTTTGCCTTTGTCTTGGTTTTTGGGGGGAGGCATACTTTTCATTGTGTTTTCATTTTTTTCCTTTACATATATGAAACTATAAACAGGGAATTGAATTAAATTTAAAAAAGGAAAAAAAGAACAACTCTGAAGTAATAAAAAAATAAATAAAAATTAAGCAAAGTAAGCTTCNACTCACAAATTCAATTGACTCCCAAGGATGCACATAAAACAGTGGCAACAGATATCCTAAGGGGAATTGGTCATTAGATCAATCCAAACATAACTGTATCACTCACAGGAAACCTTCAGTACTTTGCAATTGCAAGGTTTTGTCCTTTGAGGACCACTAATATGATTAGCTTACAGAGCTCAGGCATTACTCTGCTTAAGAGTGTGTGAGCCTCTTCAATCCTGCATAATTTGACAAAAACTTAAGTAAAGACACTTTGAATTAAATTCTAATGTAAGGATATATGTGGTTATTTGAATATCCATTATACCTACCTTCTTAAAGAAAAGTGTATTTATATTGAGTAGAATTCACTTTAAGATTACCAAACATACGAATGACATAAACACACCTTACTTTGTTTTTTAGATAATGTATTTAATAACCT
>VWZD01006984.1:294845-321823 GCA_013396695.1 Sakesphorus luctuosus
TAACCTTTTTACTATGCAACACACCCCACACATGCAACACTTCTGCCTAGGCAACAACTTCATACAAAGTATTAAATCCCATTTAAATGTTACGGAACAGGAGTGACTAACTGACTTTCGGAAAAAAAATAATAAATTGAAGTATCCCAACTACCAGTTTCAGTGCTATTCTCCCCAGGAATCTAAAGAAATTAATCATCTGCTGTAATTTACAAACAATGCCTGGACCATATACACAAACTTCTTGCTGCAAAATCATTTGGTCTCACAGGGAAAGGCACCTTCACAAGAAAGTGCTCACATAAGAGAGAAAAATCATCAGCAAAAGTTGTTGAAAAGATATTTTTCCCCTCTGCTGGTAAAGGATGTTTTGACTATTTAACAAACTGCAGTAATATTCAACAAAAGTAAAACCAAAGTTTTCAGTGCAAGTCATGCTCAGACAAGCACATATAGTATAACCTCCATATCCTCCCTACCCTGCAGCCAGGGTTAATAAGATTTATTCCACTGGTTTTTTAAGTAAAACATCACATTCTTGTAATGTGGACAAAAGAAGTCACAAAGTGACTGCAATAAAATTGAAGTGACTTAGTAAACAATATGCAATTATCTAACACACCAGCAGTCGAGCTTCACAAGGCAAGGCATACATTGCAGTTTCAGTGTATGCAAAGTAAAAAGTAGGTACTCTTCACAGCTCATCATCCACGAACAAGTTAAGGCAGACCAACAGAATAAATTACATAGACAAACCAATGAATGAACAAAAAACTTAAGCATGATGTGTCTCAAAGCAAGATGTGATGTTTTCATTTGGGCACTTACATATATATAAACTGTTTTAACGGCTTGCTCTAACATAATAAAACATGTAGGATAACAAACCTGTTAAGAGTTTTGAAACACTGCCCTGTTTTAGGCAGGAGATGTTACTCCAATTCGTTACTGTGAAGATATCAGCAAATAACCTCTTAAATCTGATCATCAAAGAGTACATAAAAATGCCACAAAGATTCAAAAACACAGGCATGCAAACAGTTTTTCCAATATACCTACATTAAGTACAGGCACTAAGAAAACAAAGAATTAAACTAAGAAAGAAAGTTTCACTGTATATTATTCCAAAAGAGTTCAAAGGGCAGCTGAATTACCTCTGAATAAGCATGTAACATCTGAAACTCCAGGTAAAGAAACTACTAGTACAAACCTCCATACTGAGCTTTTAATGTTGTGCATTTCAAATATTTCCCTTCCTTAAGGGACTACACTTGGGGGTTTTTTCTGTGGTATGTCGACCACCAGACAGTTCCAGGATACTGAAATCCATGCACTCTGCAAGTTCTGTATGTCCTAATAGTCACCCTCTCCACCAAGTAATTATGTACCTCTTAACACTACAACCACTGTAACTGTTGGAATGAAGACATAGTAAACAGACTAGAATTCAAGTACCTAGTTTGATATATTGAAAAATCTCAGTTGCAGAAAGCAAGAAATGGTTCATCACAAAAAATTTATGTGTAAAAATCACACATAAATGAGTATTTATGAATATGTTTAGGGGAAAAAATCCTTTTCCCACCGCTGTCACAATTTCGTGGAGACTTAACACCTTGTTCTCAGTTCCCTCTGATCCTTCAGGTCTGACCTTGTTCACCTCATCAAACTTGCTGCAGAATTGCATTTCCTGTTGTCTGCATAGTATGATCATGCCTGTTTCTTTTTTCTCTCTAATAGTCCTTCAAGAGTCTCAAATTTGTTGCACAGATGAGCATACTTCAATTCTCTTCTTAAAATAAACAAAAATCTCCAAACTCCCTACTTGTTTAAACTAAGTTTAGGTTTTAGTTTTTCTAAGTTAAGGCCAGTGACAAGACACACAACAAAAGCCCATTATAATCACTAAAGTGTGGTGCTGCATCTGCTCAGGATTAATGAGGCACCAGCTTCTACAGAAGTACCACACAGTAGGACCAAAGAAACAGCACTAGTGTGAAAAAAAAATATTCTACACAATTGTTTTTAAGTTCTCAGATTAAATCTAGACAAACAATACTGGAGTCCCAAAATTTAAGATTGATCCAAAAAGCTGTTTTCATTTCAACATACAGGAATCTACGAAGTCCATGATGCAGAAAATGAGTCCCAGATAAAAAAGCCCCAAAGACATAAAATGCAAACTTGATTGTTTAATTGTCACATACTTCAGGTAGTGTACACACAGACACTATATATACACACATATGCAGAGACAGAACTAAAGTTTTGTGATTTGTAAAAAAACTTTGATAAATTAAATGTTACATTATACTACATTGTAATTTTATTGTGTACATCTTATCCATTGTCCCTCTTTCTATACTTAAGCTTAACTTCAAGTCATTTTTTTCCCAGTTTCAGAGACTTTTACTACAAGGAACAGCCAGGATGATTAATCCGGCCTCCAATATATCATAGGCCATTACTTTTCAACAGAAAAAGGACTGACCTGACAGTAATCATTAAAAATTGGTTTAGTGTATCCAAGGTCATCATAACTTGACTCTGCCAATACATAGAAAATCAGTTTTTTTCTAGATGGATTCTTCATAATTTTTTGAAGGAATTGTAACCACTCAAAATCTGATTAAAAAAAATTTCTTAGCTTTGAGGCACAGACATAACAAGGGCTAACTGGTAAATTCTCCTTACTTTCACAGTAGATTTGGAATTTTTACCCCTTAATCACACTCTCAACTGCCCACAGCTAAAAAAAGGGAG
Source organism: Sakesphorus luctuosus (assembly GCA_013396695.1). Lineage (NCBI taxonomy): Eukaryota > Metazoa > Chordata > Aves > Passeriformes > Thamnophilidae > Sakesphorus > Sakesphorus luctuosus. The sequence goes on from VWZD01006984.1 coordinate 297,609, forward strand.
AGAAGCACTAAAGAACATCAGTACCACTGCTATCTACTTCAAAAAATCTTATGTTGTTGTGCTCAGAGCGACCTCATTAGAGAGTATACTTTAAATACCAGATGCATGCAAATACATCATTATGTAGCCAAAAAGTGGAAGTACAAATGTGAGACACACTTGATAGGTCCCAACCATAAATAAAATATTGTTCACATTTTTAGCTGCTGATCCTACATGGGCAGGATCTGAGCCTGCTGGAAATTATGATTCATTGTGTACATATGCAATAAAACCAAGTTTTATGGCATGCTTTCAGCAGGACTGTTTTCATCAGAGAGAAAAAAGCATGTTTAGAAGATGTATATATATTTCAAATGACAAGTACCATCAACTCATATTACAGGGGGAGATAAGGGGTCTGAATTTTCCTCAGATGGTACATAAACCCTGTCAGCAGGATGCTTAACAAACAACGTTCTTCTGGAGGACTATTTGCCGAGCTGAAAGCTCTCGGCTTCTATATTTTTCATGTCCTAAAGCTTCTTGGTAGAAGAAATTCAACCTTTCTTCAATGTTACTGACATAGTGAACTTCTCCTATTTGACCAAGTTACAACTTCGCACAAGCATTTTTGTCCAGTCTGAATGGAATTTATGATAAATTGTCCATGGGGTGAGTGCATAAAGTTACCAGATTGGTGCATTCCATCTGGCATAACGAAAAACAAAACAAAACCAACAAACAATCCATAAACCCCAAACCCCCCAATCATCCAAACCTTAGACTGGAAAAGAGAATTACCATTCCGACTTAAATTTAGGAACCTTACTCTAGAGGTTCATCAGATATAGAGTACTTCATCCCAAAAGTGACTGCTAGTTCTAAAAGAATAGTGAAGAACATAAAGGAAAAGGATGCTTATGCAAAAAGGATCTAGGAAAACCAATAGCTAAAGGAGGAAAGTTCCTTTACCACATTTTAACACTGTAAATAATTTCAACACAGAAATTTCTTCCTCTTGGAAAGATGATCTGAATATAACATTATTTTAAAATTTTGTTTATTGAAATAGGAAATTTCTTCAAAAGAAAATACACGAAAGAGTTCCTGAAAAATGTAACTGAAATGCATAATAAAGGATATGCTCAAAAAATGTTTTTCCAGTGACTGAAGTCAATGAAACATAATCAGAACAATTTAATTTAAAGAGAAAAAATCTCATAGTCCTGTTATATTCACTTTACAGAGAAAAAAAAGTAGGATATGTCCATTTAAGACTATTCATTCTGGAAGAGCACAGTCCTCAACTTTTTTTTGAGTTTGGGATTTTATCCTACTTTGCATGAAAGGGGAACTGTGTGGTGTGTAAGAATAAATCAACATTTACTGACTTCATGAATTACCTAAAGAAAATGTAACCAATAATCATGTAAAAATGTATTCTTAACTGAACACAATTCCGTAATTTAATGAAATGTATCACTTAATATGGTCAGAAAAACATTTCTTTCAAAAGAAAAGCAGACTACTTAAAAAACATGCCATTTATGAGATCTTATCTAAGGACCTTCTGCAGTTTTTGTTTTGTAAATCATGATCAATTCACACAATGGAAACATTTTTTCCCCTAAACCTTTTTCCATGGCAGTTTGATTGCATCCTGTGAGATTACAAAATTGCACTACCAAATACAATCTAGCATTCTGCTCTTTAACAATGGCACTATGTTCAGGTTTTTAACAAAACAAGAAAACCTTTCTAGTTTCCACACTCTATCAAGTTTTTAAGATAATGTATTATCTGTAATGATTTTTGTTTGTTAACAAAAGATAAGGTTATATCTAAAACCAGTCATTACTGCTAACCATTCAGTATGTGCAGTGTGCCTTCTGAACAGACTTTATTAATTGTGCCTAATTACTGCAGGCAACCCATCTTACTCGCTGCATGTGACCTCTATTCACCTAATAGCTGAAGCGCCGAAGTTCTAGTTGAATTACCGTGCATTGCCATATCCACTGTGCTCTTCAAAAGGACTTCGTGTACACGCTTTAAAGCTGCTACAGTAATTACTCCTTTTCACTTACTGTTTCATATTTTTGGCCAAATTAGTGTAGCATCAAACATTCAGCTTTCACTCCAGAATAAAGTCGTTCAAGCTTGCTGAACACAGACCTTTCAAAGTTCATAAGGAAAGCAACCAAGCCATTCCTTAATTTCTGTGGATGAATGAAATAAAAAACATTTAAGTGCTATTCTAACAATTTTATTATACCCTTAGTGGCTGGCTATGGATGTAGTTGTACATTTTCACTGCTAGAATATTCTTCACCAGTGATATGTGAAAGAAACAAAGACTACCAAGTTTTTCTATGTTAACTTCCTTGCTTTACTCCTCCTTGTTATTTCTGCTTAGATTTGCAAACAATAGATGCTACTTTTTTTCAAAAAACAGTGAAATAAGTACCTACAGCAACAGATGCTTCACACAGAGGAATGACATGGATCAGGGTAAGGATAGAGCAAGGATCTGCTAAATTTCTAATTACTACACTGAAGGGGTTTTTTTTCTTTTTAATGCTACTATAGTCACTATTATTAGACAGCAAGATTTAAGAGTCATAAAGATGTAAAAAATAAATAACCAAAGCCCACCACACACTACATCAGAAAAGAAAACTTTATTGTCCCTAGATCCATGAAAAAACAGTCATCTCCAAATAGCTGAAAATATCCTGTTAATTTTCTTCACCTCACGTCTTCTCCACCAGATAAACGAGAGCGTTATCACTGTTTAATACAAGTTTTAATTGAGTACCGTCACTGGTGGGAAGAAAAGTATGGAACCACTACTTTCCATATCAAACAAAGCAGGTAATTAACAGCTATTCTGGCACAATCCCTTATCACCAAAATACACAACACTGTTAAGTTCTCTCAATGCCAATGCTTTGCTTCAACAAAGGAAAGTTGATGTTTCAGGGTCACATTCACTCCTTTAATACACAGGCATAAATTTACTGCTCAGTCAAACACCTATAATTAAACACAAGAAGAATATAATTCTAATATTCAGACAGGCTTGCATATGAGTGGGATATCTCCCCCTCTAAAGATGATTGCCTTTCATTTTTTAGTTTCAAGTAGCTACAGTTCACTTAGTTTTGATTACATAGCAATTAGATATGCAAATACAAGAGATCTTAAAAAATGCTTTTTCAAATGTCAGATTGTAAGCAATCAAGCTTATTCTTTTCTCCTGCACACACAAGCTATTCATTAAATAGCTATTGTCTTAAAAACATTCCAACAGATTGCATTTATCAGTGTTTTAGAAGCAAATATGGAAGTGCACATTACTCAGAACACAGCTCATCAGGGAATGAAATGGATCTTACAATTAATTTAATATATACATGTTAGTGGTTAACTATCATCTTTGGTCATTTTTCCTGTTGTTATCAGTATCCAAGCTCACTGCATCTTCAAATTAATCAAAACTTATTTGATTATATATTTAATGACAAACGTGTTGGTTGGTAATAAATGTCACAGCTAAAGTTGCTAAATTGTTGAATATCAATAATTTGTCAATGTATATAGAAAATCCATGCTGAATAATTGGTTATCAGTAACTTTTTCATTGTATATTAACAATACGCTGGTATAAAGGAATTCACTATGAAACTATCTAATTAGTGTAATTTTGGCAGGAATAGCCATTTTGACGCTTTGTTTTTCTTTTTTTCTTCTTTTTTTCAGAAAGGCCCACAGATATGTTCTACTACACATGCAGACTGAGAATTTCTCATGCATATCAGACGACATTTATGAGCCCGGTTCTCTAGGAGACATTTCACTGGTCCTCTAGAAGCAGACCCCAGTCTCAGATCCAATAATCACTGGTTAAAATGGTGGGAAAGGATGTTTGGCACCAGCTCTGAAGAGACCAGGAAAAAAGAACTACTGCAAAATGATATGGACTAGTTTACAAAATATTTTTACCCACAACTATGGTCTGCCACTGACAGTTTGAAGATTTCCTCTTGCAAAGCTCTACAATGCAAGAATAAAATGGGATGGGGGCAGGGGTTGGTTGTTTTTTTTTTTCTCTAAAATATCCCCCAAATCACTTCCAAGCTAGCAGGAGAGGAAAAAAAAAAGTGCCCAAAAGCAACCCGGTGTTCAATGAGTCAGCTGTGCAAAAATGTACACTTACAAGGAAAGCTGAAACAGTTCTTTCCTCAGGCTGAGCTTTTAAGCCAGGTAACAGAAGTAAATAAAATGCTTTCTTAGTCGAGTCCATGATCAACAATCACCCCTCAAGATGTCTCTCGCAGCAGCACAGATCCTTTTCCAAGGTCAGGAAAGCAGCAAGAAATACAAGAAATGCCTGATTCAGAGATCTGTTTAAAAACCTGAAAAAAATCAGTTTAGCTCTGCAACACAGCTGTAGACCCTGAAATGTTCCACAAAGTCAGATCCAAGAAAAAGCTGGAAAGGCTTTTTACAAGAACTGACATTTATGAGCTAACAGATGAATGCATGACAAATTATTTGACATTTGGAGGGTCTTAAAATTTCCTTTTTTTTTTCCCTTTAAACGTTCAACCTGATTTTCTTTTTCGCTCCTCTTGCAATACAGGAGCCTTACTTAACCAGCCAGTAAGGTAAAACTCACTGCCTGTCAGCTTGCCCAGGCAGTGTTTACATTCCTTCTGTTGCTTCTTCCCTAAGGGTCGCTATAAACAACTGTTTGAGCAGCAAAGATAACCTGCATATTTGAACTCCTACCCACTACAGCCTAACCTACAGAATGATACAGCTGAAAGGGGAACCCGAACAGTCCTTCCCAGGGGTGCCCCTGCAAACACTTCCTCATCTATTACATGGTTCTCCGAGGAAGACCCTGGGAAAGTCTTGTATCTACTACTGTGAAACACCAGGATCCAAAAAGCATACCCATAATGCCAGATTCCTGCCACCTTCTGCATCTGGCAAGACTGGTGATACAGCACTGTCTAATCAAATCCACTACACTTTATACTCCGACTTGCAAAAGCAGCCATTTGAAAGTGGGTTTAAAAGGAACACAAACAATATGCCAAATATGACTCTTTTCAAGTCAATTAGACTTTATTCTACCTGATAGATTTTTCATAAGTCATGAAACATGCATGGAATTAGATTGCAAATAACAGGTCTGAAGCCTGAAATAACCAAATAGAATCAGACTTCCTTAAGAGAACTGAAACACATTATCAATAGTATGTGCTTTCCTCTTTGAAACATTTGTTTCTGCAGCTGTATACAGAAGACATGGCAAAGTCAAAGTATCCGATTTTTCTTACATAGGAAGAATTGTGGGGTTTCTTTCTTTTTTCTTACCAAGTGAACAATTCCAAAAAGGTGCACTTCAAGCTTAATTGAACTTATATTTTAAAAGACTGTATACTGAAAAATTTCACTAGTCAGGCTGCAAAAAGCAATTTGGGTATTTGCAATACCCTTGTGTCCTCACTGCATACTAATTTTCAGGTTAGTTCCAGTGTTTCAAACCACATTAGTAACTTTAAAATTTATCACTTATTTTGGTTTGCAATTCAGCTTAAGAGCTTTCCTGATTAATGCTGTTGTGAGTCCGTATGAGCCAACATATTTAAATTGTAGGTCCTTTTGTCAGTCAAAATTCAATTCATTCAGTTCCAGCACTGTCAACTTGAAATATAAATATTTCCCAGACACTTCAATGACTGCTCGATCATTTGAAGATTACTTACTAGATGGAGACCGAATACAATACATATTATCAAGACAAAAAACCCTCAATGTTTCTCTGAAAAATTCATTTTAAATCTAAAAGTTCTGTGTCAACTATGAGCTTTTTGTTTTCGAAAATATGTATTGCAGTATATTTCATGTGTTCAGCAAGCTAGTTAAAACCAAATACCCCCCAAGATTCCAGCACCTAAAAATTAAATTCTCTCCAATCCATAAGATTGTAAATATGCAGGGCATTTGAAATCAACAGTTCTGCATCTTAAGTGGCTACCAAATAATTCTGTCCAGTGCATCAATTGAAACAGTCAGGCACTTCAGGTGGATTCAGTCAGTCGTCTAAATGTGGTTTGTCATTCCAATCCTTTAGCACTGTCTGATTGCCAGAGACGCATTAATCGCTTCTGTACGGCTGCAGCACTGAACATTCCAGATAACCATTTATAAAAATACTCCAAAGAGTACACAAGTAGTGACAAAGCTGTTATTAATTGTGCAGTGGGACCCATCTTTCAAAAAACTGTTTTCTTATTCAAGACCAACATGCAGTTGCTAAAGTGAAGAGCAACTTTATCCCACAGAACGGACCCAACGCTGTCAGCACTTCTCTTTCTTACAGTTCTAAGTACCAACACAGCAGAAACATCAAGGACCAACAAATTAAGGTACATAATCACACTTACTAAGGAAAAACATTTATCAAGGGCAAAGCATCAGGCTCTGGCATCTAGAGTTTAAAAGTCTGACAGACAGAAAATGAACGAGCATTTTAACATGGAGAAATACGAGAGACTGAAGAGAAAAAATACCTAGAACTAGGTGACCACATCCATGCTTTAGACAAGATTTGGGTAATTTTTCCCAGAGCTCGAGACTGTAGAGTCAAGACACGTACAACACTCAAGACTATACCAAGGGAAGACAAGAGAACAGGAAGACCAGCTTCCAGCTTTTCATTTATAACTCCAGGGTCTGATTTTGCTCACTATCAAGGCTCAAAGAAGCTTTCTTAAAACAAACTGCTATCAACAGTGTTAAAAAATCCTATGAAGAAAACCACAATACCATTATCAATATCAAAGAGAGTAATGTAAAAAAACCCCCTCCAAATAATTAAATAACTCCACACCAGACTATCCAATTCCTTTCTGCCTCCATGAAATGCTAAACTCATTGGAAACAGCCATACCAACCTTGTGCCACAACACATGACCACAGAACAGTATGAAAAGATCAGGAATAAAGTAACACCTGCATCAGACTTACTATACACAGAAAAAACATTATAAGTTCTGTAAGTATTATATCCAAACATCTAGGTTATATGCATTCACTGCCCACATGCCAGATAAAGGCACTCATTAACAGACTGCTCTTTGCTTTTAAAGAAAAAAATCCTTTCATTTGTGCATGCAAAAATGCTGCTGGCACATGTGCAAAACAACACATCAAAGCCAGGACAGTTTTGTTCATAATTGCATTGCCTATTTTTACTTGTCAGGAATCAAAGGGTTTCAAGTATTCTACTTGAGACACAATTAATCTTAACCTTTCCTTTTTACTCATTCTTCATGTCACACCTACAGCTTGCCTACAGAAACCTCTAGTCAAGTCTGAGAGCAACATCCTTATCTATTCTCTACACCTCTTCAAATGCTACATCACTCAAAGTTCATGTTTGAATAACTTCAAGGCAAGTAAACAGAGTAAATTCAATCACCCTGACTCTCAGAAAACATTTTTTCCATGCATTTCTGCTGCTGGATATTTTCTTTCCCTAAGATGGTATTATGCATGTTAAATAACTTCAACTCGTAGTTATGAGAAGTCTGTCTTTATTTTCTTATGCCTCATGTAATCTTCTTTGCCTGCATTGCTCAGGTCTCCCAGTTACAACACTATTTTTAAACTGCCAGTGTTTATATCATTTGCTACCACCATGCAGAGAGATAGTGTTGCTAGAAACCAAAACTCAGTTTAGTGCACTTGCATGTCGTCTAACTGTGTTTTCAGAGAATAAATGAAGCACCATGGAAATTAACCTTCCTTTTGTTATAATAATTAATAAAGCACATGACCGCTGAGGAGGAGGTAAGCAAGGACCAAGATAGAAAAAGACAGCCAGGGAAGATTTCTATAGAGAACTAACTGGAACCTTATGTCAAAGTAAGGAACATGAGTGTAATTTATAAAACAAGGGAGAAGTTCATGAAAGAGGACAAAAAAACCCAAGCAAACAAACAACAAAAAACCAAGCTGACCTAGGTTCAAACCAAAAGAAACAGAAACATTAGAAAATATTCAGGATCCTACAAAGACTCAATATGAAAAAAAAAATCTCCCATACATTTTGCTATGAAAATGTAACCGCTCTGTGAATTATTTTGGATTACTCTCTATACTGCTGTGCATATGTTCACTCCTCAAAAATGTTAAGTTTTTCACACATGAAAACATCCTGGTGTTTCCCAGCAACTGTGTCAAATTTGTGACGTTTTTATACTGACTAGACATCTCCTTCCTGTACTGATTCCACCCATTCTCATCAAATTTTCTACATAATTCTGTAACACATTCTAATGAAACCAAGAATTTGAATTTGATATTCCCAATGTTTTTCTACGGCCAGAGTTTACTTGTTACTTCAGCTGCCCGTTAATCCATTCTGTCAGGCATATGTGAGCTACTGTCTGCATGTAGTCACTGTTCTGCAGACTTGATTTTCAATGCCCACAACCAGCATAATGTTTTCTTCTTTTCAGGCTGTTAGAGGACAAAATTTTGGTTGTCTTGTAGGAATACAGTACTGAATGGATTTGTGATTCAAATTATATTCAACAAATGCATCAAGAAAGCATGAATACTGTGTGTTGTCATTGTGGCAATTAAACAAATCAGGTAATTTACACAGAACAACAGGTTCTATGTTATAGGTTTATCTGAGTGGGCCTAAATTTAGGCTTTAAACCTAGGGGTAGGCCTGGAGCTGTCAGCTGACTTGAGCTAGGCTGAGCTAACAGCTGACAGTTTCTAGCCAAAAGTATTGTATTATATACCATATTACAGCATCATTCTCCAAAGGGCTAAGAGCCAGTGTAGGAGTGGCTTGGGGAGTCGCTTCACAGCATTCCTCCCCGTGCTGTCCCAGGAGAGATGGGGAAGAACAGGCCCAGCACTGGCTCAGCAGTTGTCTTGGGAAGTAAAATGTTTGTTGTTGGTTCTTCTCTTCCTGCTTGGGTCTGTCTCTCTGGGGACTGAGTTTTTAAAGTGATTTAGGGTTGAAATAGTAAGATTTGTGGGTTTACTAGAAGTGAGAAATTGAGTCTTGCTGGTTTTAACTTGTGTGAGTGTGTATTTGTATTTTTATTCTTAATTTTCTTTTCCTTTTCTGTAAAATATATGTAGTTTTAGCATAAACGTAGTTTGAAGGGGGGTTTTCCCTCCCCTTTCTCCTTTTTCTTCAGCAGGCGGAGGGAGGCTTTTCTCTCTGTACTTGGAGGGGTTGGCACTTTGCCAGCTCAAACCAAGACAGTCTATTAAGTTAAACAGTCTCCAAGCATCGCTTGGTATATTCTACTACTGCAAAAGTGGAGAGCACTCTGGACTCTGAATCCCAAGGACCGAGTTCCAGTCTCAGTGGGGACCGTCCCCCAGCAGTTCAATGCCTCCCTGCCATCCCATCCCATGCCATCTCGGATGCTCAGCAGGGTCAGCCCCGGTTAGTACTGGGTGCTGTGACAGTCCCAAGGACTTCACTGTCACTGTCCAAGCTCGCTCAGCCATGGCAGATGGACCTTAGGACTTAAACGGTGGGGCCAGTTCTGCACACGCTGTGCCTCACCTAAAACATCCACTGTGCAGGCTGGAAGGGCACGTGGGAAGAGCCCTTCCCAAATCTTCGTTCGCGACGTCTGGCCATGCATACATACATATACACTGCAAGAGTAACAAGTTTTCTCTAACAGAAAAACAGGTTTGTGTACCTGGTCTTAACAAACATTTGAATAAGCTGTCATCCTTCCATGCAGATACTCAATGCACTTCAGAATTGTTACAAGTTTTAAATGCATTTTTAATGAAATGTTCAGTGTGCATGCCCTTCAGTGAGGCCTACATTTATCAAGACATTCCACCTTTACTGCCCAAAAAGATAAGGAAAAAGATATTAATAGTTAGCAGACAGAAGCTGCTAATTACTCTCAGAAAAGACTAACAAAAATGTGCAACTATCAATAAATCCCCCTGTATCTGAAAAGTGTAAAGACAAACAAACTCCTGGAACTACAGCTGGATAAACTGTAAAGGAAGGACACTGTCCCACCACACACCTATTAACACCTACACAGCTACCTGAATTTCATTCATATGCTTAATACTCTGCACTGTAGGCCATACATAGCACAAGTGCAATCCGTGATTAACAACATCCATTTCAACCCAAGTCCAGGCATGACAGAGACTAATACTAAGCCAAAAGACCTAAGGAAAGTGAAAAACTGTCACCATCTATAAACAAATTTAAATGGCAAACCGCTCAGTCATTCTAGGAACTACAATTTGTGATTGTTATCATACAGCTGACAAGAAGTCCAGTATCGCCACAAGGAAACACTACAGATTATTTCTCTATTTGGAAACCAATAAAATAGTAGAAAGTCTAATAACTATCTTCCAAATGTTCAATTAGTAATGCAAGTATTTGGTTTCAGCAACAGTGGTATCTTACTTTATGCTTACTCTTTTATTCCATTCAAAGGAGCCTTTCTATCAGTCTCAGCAGAATTGCTAAATCTGACCCTAAGGAGCCACATCCAGTATAGTAAGCAACCACCTGTATTCTGCCTGCCAGCAGCTACCCAAAAAACATCGAGAACAAAAAGTGTCAAGAACTGATAACTACTCAAGAATCATACAGACATGTTGCTTTCCTCCCTGAATCAACAGCTTCTAACTCCAATCTCACACTGAAGTAGACTTTTCAAGCAGGATAAGGAAAATTCCCATGATCTCTGAAAGAGAAAAGAGACCAAAAGCCCCTGGTTTTGTGAAGTTTCTGTTTCTGCTCTGCAGAGTGTTGTTTGCGCGGTGGGGCCGCTGAACAGCATGAAGTGCTGGAGCCACTGTGTTCAGGTACAAATTGTCTAGGGAATAGCGTACCATGGTTAGAAGTCATACATTAAGCTAAGCTAGACATTTCAATAGGATGAAGTGGTAAAAGAGCCAAGATTTTGTAGAGTTAGAGCCAAGGTTTTCCAAGTTTTACAGGTCATGTCACTGAACGAAGAAAAGGCAGCAGTCCAGCAGTGATGAAGATGCTTCAAGACCACCCTGAGGGATGAAGTCAGGAGACCACTACCCAAATTCGAAGCCAAAAAGAAAGCTCCACCCAAGATTCCACCCAGTCATTAATATGGAAATTAGAGGGTGTTAACTATGAACTTAAGGCTATAAATGGCTTATTTTACTTAAACAAGTTAGGCAAGTTTTTGCCCAGTATGAACTGACTTGCCTCCAACGTTGTCAATAAATACCTTTGCTGCTAAAAGTAAAAATCTTCTCTTAGCAGTTATTTTTGCGACGTTTTCGCTTATCAATCTCAAACTAAGTCTGGTCTTTACCACACAGAATTGGCAAGTAAGGTTTCACAACACTCAACAAACACTCAAAATACAACCCTGAACACAAATTTCTGGTAAGCATGATTATCACCCTTCACAGCACACAATGAATATGGTAAGATAGCACTGAATTTGTCATTTGTGGAACATCAGAAAAATTAACTCCCTCATTTTAGTATTATTAGATAATGTTCAACACTATTACCCCTGCAAGAGAAGATTAAAGTTTTAAGAAATTGTATGACAGTATGTAAGAATGCCCATCTGCTGCTGAAACAAAATCTCACCTAGTTCAGTAACTTGTTTCTGATCCTTTTCTGCTAAGTATGGAAAAAGTGTTGTTACAGCACATTTTCATTATTTAAACCTTGTAGTACTACCTTGCTAGACAAAGTAAAATGCAGATAGATGTTTGAAGACAATTTTGTCAGTACCCCAAAACAATTCAGAATGCACAGTCCCCCAAGCCTTTCAAAGCTTCTATTCAAATGCCAGATAAAAACGGCTGTGAGCTGTAGCCTAGTCAACCTTGTATAACACAATTAACACTCTCTGTGCTTCCCACCTAACAAAAGCTTAGGAGTAATTCTGCAAAAAGACAATTTCTGCCATGGTACTGAGTAAGATGAGTCAATTCTCATTCAACAGACACAGCATTTTAATTTATAAACCAGACCTGTTTATACACAGATGTTCACGCAATGATTCAAGACTCCTTTGATATACTTTTCCCCCTACACTTCACGCTACTTTTCTCCAATTTCAAGATAATCTGGATCTCCTGCCTCTTGATCGTAAGGTTTTTCCTCACAGGGAACTGACAGAAAAATAAAAGGAAAGCATAATACAAGCTGATTTCAACTAGCACGGCTTTGATTACATTTCTCCAGTCTACTCTTTCCAATATTTAATGGCATTAAAGAAGTATTTTCTTAAGTCAGTTATTTTCATATTTAATTAGTTCAATAAGCAATTTAACTGCTCAGAACAAAATGACATGTAAACAAGTTTTGATATCAAAGTTAATAATACCCAAAGGCTTCAGTTTCTTTCACATTACAGAGGAAAACCCATGTCTTAAGAGTGTTAAAATCTGCTCCAAGCTGCAACTTTGTATTGAGCTCATGCAGAAATATATGCAATATATACTGGATATATTTAGTATGTAGGCAATAAAGAGCAAAGGTATGTATAAAATAAACCATCTAAAAGATGCACTGCATCAAATGCGTATTAGTAATATTTTCTGAAAGACTAATACTGCCTTGCAGTAATTTTTAAAGTCCTCTGGCACCTATTTTTTTTTCCAAATAAAATCACTCTGCTTTTGAATGTAAGAGCATTCCCCTGGCAGCTATGAAAATACTTTAGCAATAAATTACTTCAAATAAGAAGTGTTTGTCAAATCTTATATAAAACTTCAGGAAAAATGTTCTTTTCTTGTAAAATTCACATTCCGATACGTAACTATGCTAATTGTACCTGCATTCTTCACTACTGTCAATGTGAACTGAACACTGTTTTACTTAAAGATGTGTGCAGGTTAAGATTTCAAAGATAATACTCCAGAAGCTCTGGACTACAAAACACTCATGAACAGGCTTAAAAGTTGAGCCAGCCTTCAGTCAGGGGGTAATTCAAGAAATAATATCTATTACCTTCAACATGGCTGCATTTTTAGTTCTCTGAAGTACAGTTTCTACTAGACAGTCCTTAGCAATTATTTATGTTATTAAATCAGTTACTTGTAAAGGGCTTCTTTTTCTGTGAAGATTTTTTTCTCTGTTTATGCTATTAGCTAACAGTGTAAACTCTTACCTCTTGAAAGGGTCACTGCTCAAATATTACCAGCAATATAACTCAAGAGACGTCTTTTTTGTCAGTGAAAAGGGAAAAAGGTCTTGCTTCAACAATTCTTTAATAAAAATAATAATAAAATCCAGCTTTACAATTTTGCCTGCATTCAAAATAAGTGGTTACAAATGCAATGAAGGCTTTGAAATTGGAACAGAAAAGCCTATTTTCTGAAGTACTCACTACTGAAAAAAAATAGTAGCTTACAAGTCACTAGAAATAATTTCATTACATCTTATGTTTTACAATGAACCTCTAGGAAGACAAAGTGGTATCAACACCAAGTATACCCTTAAATACGTTTGGATTCTGAGCTACAGCATTTTTCTTCACACAGCTGCATACAAATTCTCATACAGCTTAATATGATGCATTCTTCACTGTTTATTAAAATAGCAATTGTGACACAGCAAACATGTAAGTTTATACTAATATGTGGGATTTTGTTTAGAGTTAGTTTAAAAAAAGGCCAAATACTACAGTGGTCAAAAATTAAGTATGAAGAAAGTCTCCCAAGCCCGATCAATCAAACTGAGAAATGAAACTTAACAAAGATGTGCATACTTACGAGAAAGTGTGTTTAGAGGAAATGTGACTGTAGAACATACTGGATGCTGAAGTTAATTGCTACCAGGATAGCATCTTAAACACTTCCTTCTCAATGATTTAAGTAATTTTCTATTCCAAGTTTATAACCTGCATGCAGTAGATTCAGAACACAGGCTGTATAAGACATATCAATCTTAGCTAAGGAGCCTGCTCATACAGTAACTTTTAATGTATAGTCACAGAAGTTGATAGCAATTAAAAGTGAATGTAACTCTCTTACATAGACAAGTTGCAGCTCTGATTTGCAACAGAAATTAACAAAGCAGAATTCAGCATATCTAACATGCTGAACTGCTACTCTGCACTGTCTCACTTGGCTTCCACTAACTACAAGTCAATTTTAGTAACCAGCACCCTTAACAATGTATATTGACAAGGGATTCTGCTACTTATAGTTCTAAATGTAAAAGTAAGCATCTGACCTGCAGAAACCCCACCAGCATTGTCAGAAAGGGATTATTTTAAATTTATTTTGTTAAATAAAAGTACAGTCATTCTAGTCATGTATATGGAATTGCTTTTCACTTTCACATATCAGTGTCCCAGTCACTTAAAGCATTTTTTCCCCTGAAATTCTTAAGGGTATTGACAAATAGTCAAAACTCCACCCTCACAATGAGTGACAGAATTTTTCTAAATTGCCATTTTAAACTGTGGCCATGATTTGTCAACACAGATACATGAAACTGTCAAACACCATTAGCATGCTTGCGTGTAGAGGCACATTTTAGAGGCCACAGGCCTGAGTCAAGCAATTTATTCCCAGAACATAAGAACAATGATGGCTGGTCAAACTTCCATTTTGAAACACAGAACAGCTTCACCATTGGCTACCATATGCTAAATACCTTCCATCTCAACATCTCAAATATAAAACTTAAGCATCTTACAAACAGGGGAGCAATAACAGGGCTTCTTTAACAAGACACACTACAAAGTATATATATGATCTAACATCACTTTATTAGCTAAACCGAATGTTTAAGACTTTCCACTGAAAATCAAAGTGTATCAGATGATACTTCAAAGACTAAAAGGCGTTAAAATATTACAAATATATAATACTATACAGTACATAAATTCAGTAAAATACCCTGATCACAAGACACCTAAGTTTTTCCCCTCTGATAATTTTCCTCAAACTTCATGCAGGTACCAAGGACAGGGGGCTTCTCATTCCTTTTCAGCCTTACTATAAAAATAGAAAACCAGAGAGTTCAAAGAACTGGAATTATCTATTTACCATAACAACTCTACACAAGCCAAAGGTCAAGACTGGTACTAACTGCAAGCTTGTCTTTCATGAAACCTTATGTATCTTCAGCTTTCAAGGTGAACAGGGATGTAGGAACTGTTCAGAAACCACAAATCAGTTCAAATTATTTAATATGCAATAAAGTGCAACAGATTTGAAGCTGCTAAAGTGGATGAAGGCACAGAGTTCTTCAAATTCAGCACTGCGTAGCTGCCTGCCTTTCTATGTGAAATAACCAATTCTAAGGAAAAAATTCTGTGTCTCATACATAATGAGATGCTTCCTCATGAAGTAAGAATGAGTAATGCACTTTCATCACACACTGTTCTAGACGAGATTCTTGTCTAAAAGTAGGAAGAAATGGGAAATAATGCAGTTGACCAAGACTGCCATGAGCCAGCAGCCTGATGCTGCAAAGCTTCATACCCCTCTAAGGGAGATAATGTGTTAAAAGCACAGGGCTGACTCCCCAAGGTGTGTCAACATCTGCAGAACTTACGTAAGACAAGGGAGATGTAAAAAATACAGTTTTCTTATCCATCATCGGACAGTCTTCACTTCTACTAATGAGCATTTTTTAACTTGTGTGCAAGTTACTAGTTTTCCTCGGTACCTAATGAAAGGTATCTTCAGACTAAGCAAAAAATGCCTTGGTCTTTATTAAAGTTACATATTCACTAGCTTTTGATGAATGCCTGCAACCCCTCTCCTCTTCCCAATAATCTCCTTCAAGTACCCCCAGGCTCTAATCAAAATATTCTCAGTAATTAAGGTTTTGATTCATAATCTGTCAAAAGCTGCCTAGAGAAATGTTCTGATTACCAGCTGAGCCTCAGATATAAACAATTTGAGGATTTCCCTTGCTTTCTGGGGGAAATCTGTCAGCAAGTTTCAAGAATAATTCAGTGAAAAACTGGAGAAATCTCAAATATGGACTTTTTTAAACAATGTTAACTCTAAATGAAGGAACGGTTTAAAAAAAGAACTAGTGTAACCTTTCATGGAAAAATTACTACTACTTCTGTATTTTACACTTGGAAGTGCATTAGCATTTTGAAGTACAACCTGCAAAGAGAAAAGCCTTTTGAGAAAATGAAAAAAAAAAGGTAGTTATCATTAAATGGCACAGACCATCAAGAAAGTTGCCCTGCAAGACTGAGAAGTTCATCTGTAAGTGTAATTTATCAGGAAAAGAAGCAAAAGCAAGAAGGGTACGTATGCCCCAAACTGACAGATATCACTCATTCTTACTTGAATCTGGTTTTGATCACCATGTCTTAAATACAGTTTCCAAATCTTAATTTTTACAAGAAATATCTTACTGGTGTGCATCACAATCTGCATCATAATCAAGGATCATGAAATTCTTCTTACAGCATCAACAAAGATATAGCACCAAAACGTCCATTCTGATAAATATAAACTAACAACCAGTAAAAATCACCTCGGGAGCGCAAAAGAACTTTAGAAAGATTAGGAATGAATGGCACAAAAGTCAGTTGTATAAAGGAATTTATTTGGTAATTGAAACTGGTTTACAACCAGTATCATATTCAAACATACTATTCTATGATATCACTCAAATACATTCAACACTAACTGTAGTATTATCTCATTAAATCCTCAGTGACCAAGTACTCTGTGCTCCAAAAATAGGAGACTACCAACTCAGATAATGTAATGGGCATTTCAGTGCTGGCTGAATGAATTTGTAGTTTGTAATGTATAAAAGGTTCCAGCTGATCTGCCATACTTGTCCCTTGTTGAAGATAAGCTTTCTTTCCTTATTAAACTTTAAAAGAAACAGGTGACTCACTCAGAAGGTCTCACCTTCTCTAAGCTTTTTCTTAAATACCAAAGTCAGTAATTCCCACTGCCTATTCTCCTCTGAACAGACAAAAAAAAATAATAACCAAAAGAGCATGGAAGGTGAGGGAAATCAGTCCAAAAACACCACTTCCCCAGACAGTGAACCTGCCCAAGCTATCTAGAGAGCACAGGACAGGACAGGTTCTGAAGCACAGCCGTGGGAGGACTCTAAACGTAACAGTCATCTGGACATGGTCACAGGCAACCTTTTCTAGGTGACCCTGATGGAAGAGAGGAACCTCCAGAAGTCCCTTGGAACCTCCGGAAGTCCCTTCCAACCTCCACCATTTGCGATTCTGTAGCAGGCACTGCACCAACTCCAAGACATACATGAACACTGAACAGACAGGTGAGAACACGTAACGCTGCAGAGAAGGTGCTGTTAGCCCAGCTGGCAGCGGAGAGTAATGCATGGACATGTGCTACACAGGCTGGTGGTGTCTAAGTGCCTGCCCTGCTGATGCTGTAGAAACTGAACATGATTGCTAGCTGGTCCCACATCTTCAGTGGGACCTATTATAAAGGCATTAAAAGAATGAAGATTGTTACAGCTTTAACGAAAACACAGATAGTCACACCCTCTTACTTCCTAGAACCTAGACAACCAAAACCTCTCTAGGTTAGACTAGATCTTGACTCAGAAACTAGAAATCTCAAAATTCAAAATAGCCATAGGTACAATAAGAGAAAGGGTGATGACAGTGTTACAGCATATTACAAAAACAAGAGGCATCAAATGAAATTTCAAAGTGATAGTGATAAGATCTGGAAGGAAGCGTTTAACTGGGTAGACATTTGCTATCTATTGCAATTTTAATGTGTCACATGTATCAGTAGAATGCACTATGTGGCTGAACAGATAAGGAAAAGAGGGGGGGTGTTTCTAAGAGACAACCAAAAGAAAAAAATACTTCTGGGAACAAAGAGGTAAAGAACACTGTTGAGTGCATATTTCAAATTAGAAATAGCTAGAAAATAAACCTAGAAAAACAGTTACCAAGAGAACAACCTGATGTTCAGGATGGCTCCACCATGCAGTTTCCCTATTTATATGGGCAGAGCAGGCATATTACAGGAAAAGGCAAGGAACAGCCCTAATTACACTGCAACTCACCTAAACACAACACAAAAACAGAAACACAGTGCTTTTGGGTTCATTCAGACCAGATTCACTGACAGAAATACATTAAACTTTTTTTTCTTCAATCCACACTACTTGCACAAACCACTACTCTGGTAATTGAGTACAAGAAAATTATTAGTAACACCTTTGAGGCTAACAGCTCTTTCTTAGAAAAATACATTTAAATTCAATTTTTACCTTTACCTGACACAATTATAAGGCACTTATTAGACAAGAATACTTTATAATTGCTAGTTAGACTCCCAATTGCAGCACTATGGAGCACACACATTTAACTTCTTCAAGATAGCGTGTGTTATTTACTAGGTCTGTAAAAGACAATAGACAATGAAAAAGCATATAGTAACAACACAACAAGTAAGAATGAGAGACACGAGCTTACTCTCCATGAGAAAGCAAAACTATGCATCTGAAACTATGCTACCCTTCAAGAGCTTACCTTCTTTTTGTCCCTCATTGAGCCCTTCCCCCGGACCATTATCTTGCATCCTGTTTCTGCCTCAAGCTGTTTAGCAGTTAGTCCTCTGGGCCCAAGGATTCTTCCAACAAAGTTAAACTGAAAAAAGAAAAAATTTCTATAAAAGCAAGTAAACAAAATTAATGTAAAATTTTACAAGATGTATTTCTGTCTCTAAAAATATCAAGTGTTTAATGGTTTAGAACACCACAGTGTTCATACCTGAGGTTGAAGAATTAGGCAAGTACTGTTTTCATGTATCCGATATATATGTGACTCCAGCTTTGGGGGGTACAGGTTTCAGGTGAAACTAGGTCTTTTAAACGTAACATTAGGCAGTGTACAGCAGCGGTATTCCTATTTTCCTCCTCATTAAACTGTTATGATTCTCTTAGAGAAACTACAAACCACTCTCTCTCAGCACTAACATGGCCAGATACGCTCATGCACAGGCCAACAATGTGCATCACGCCATGGAAACACAGAGGGTCTGGTTGCATGACCAGACATTCACACAACTTCTGTGTGGTGGGACTGCTCAGGTGCCAGGTGTGTAGGTCCAGTCCCACAATGACACAGGACCTTCAGGAAGGGCCTTCTGTGCTCACTGTTTTATTGCTCTCTGCCCACAGCTCAGGAACCTGCAGAAAACACTCTTTTTCACCATTCCATGCTGTTCTGGTGGGCTCAATCTGGAAAGCACACCTAGAGAAACCTTTCTTTATCTACCCATGCCATAGGCATTTCCTTCAAAAAAACAAAATGGGGCTTCTTACATTCTCACTTTAGATTTTATGGGCAACATTTCTTAAAAACACTGTATTGTCACACACACACACACACACACACACACGTATATATACACACACATATATATAAAAATATATGTATACATACAAACACAACACAAGCACATCACTTTTTGTAAGCTGTATAACTTACTCAGTTGTACATACAAATGAAGCAAGTATTTCATGTTTAATTGGCTACCTGCAGCAGATAGCCCTCTGCCTACGCTTAACACAGTAATACCATCATACATATTTCCTACTTTTTTTCAAGGGGTTTTTCCCTTCCATTAGTTTCAACCAAATACTCTGGAAATTATGACATAAATAAAAAAAGGCACTAAGTGATGGCAGTATTGAAAACATACAGCAGTACCCTGTGACAACTGCAGCGCAACACTCAAAACTAAGAAATTCCAGAATGAACATTAAATTCAAAGGTGATTTTAAAAGAACAGGAACTCTGTAGTAAGAACAGAAGTCTCAATATTTTAGATCCTGGTAAACAAAGTTATTCAATTGCATTGTGAATAAGTTGTTGGTTTTCATTTCCTCAGCTAATTAAAATTGGGTTTGAGAACTACAATCCAGCATATTTGAAATCCTTATAAAACTGCAAAGACCAGAAGTGATTTAGGAGTAAGCAGAAATTATGAACAGAAGCAAATTAAAGTTCTGCAACAAAAATAACCATATTTCACACTGACTAAACTATTCATAGGGAATATACCCTCCCAAAGTTATTTAGTATTGTAAGCTCAGAAAACAAAGAAATGTGAATCAGCTGGGGGGAGGCGTGTGGGGTGTGTTCAGGGTGGAATAAAGACTAAAGGAACTCATGAACACACAAAAAAACTGTGAATCAGAAGAAATTAAGGAACGTTCAGTAAGACTAGGTAAAGCAATGTACTAGCTACAAGCAATAAAGTTCGTCTTTGAAATATTATTACAATCTTACACGCTACACATACCACATTTAATATCAAAATTATACAGCTCTTACATAAACAGCATCTTATGTGACTGTCTCCAAAGCCACACTCCCTACACACTGAACCTTTGGATACCTATGCCATTCTACCAGTAATGCTAAAATAATATTGCAAAGTTGGTTTTAAATCCATCTTTTAACTAACCCAAAAGTTGACTATTATTATATTCTCCATATCCCCGAAAATCCAGCAGCCTCTAATGTTTTATGAATTTGGACGATGACTAAAAGAATAATCAAATAGTAAGCTAATTTGGATTAAAAAAATAAATAGAACAATACAAGATCCTAAGGAAAAAAAGGAAGAATCTGTATTATTCTCAAGTGTGCAACTTTATTTATGTTGTTTGAACACTATTGAGAACTTCTAGTTAAGAAATCACTGATTTAAACTGCAACACATTATGTTAAATGTTAAGCCAGTTCCTTCTCCAGAGCTTTGTTAAATTGTTCCAAGGCAGCTCAATGCTGTCTTTTCTTTCTAAAATAAATGTATTAACGTTTTGAATCTTTTTGGATAGCTATTCCTTTCAAATCTCTGTTCATTCTCATTACGTCTCTTGGGCCCTCCAATTTTGTTCATTTCTAAAAGCAGGATGCTTAGGCAAGGCAAGGCAACTTCTACTGAGACTTCAACATGGTTAAGTCACTCAGAAAATTATATCATACAAACCACATTCTTCTTTAGCACATCCCAGGCTGCTTCTTTCCCTCTCCCCAAAATTCAGTTCTTATGCTTGTTTCAACATTCACAGACCCCAAATACGCTTCTCCATTACCTCGCCCTCGCTCGTTTTCACTATTTTTGTTTCATATACAGCTCTTATGCCCGTTTACAACAACAGGGCTCTACATTTGTGTAATAAATTCCACATGGTTGACTTTAGGCACAGTAATTTCAAGGCAGTTTTGAACTTTAACTCTATCTTCAGAGGTATTTGATATGATTTTTTTTTTAAGCACACTTTCTACCCTACCAACCTAGTTTTTCTTGAATCGTAGAATCGATTGGCTGGGAAAAGACCTTCGAGATCATCAAGTCCAACCCTTGGTCCAACTCCAGTCCATTTACTAGCTCATGGCACTCAATGCCACGTCCAATCTCAGTTTAAAAACCTCCAGGGACGGTGAATCCACCACCTCTCAGGGAAGGCCATTCCAACGCCTGATTACTCTCTCTGGAAAGAATTTTTTTCTGATATTCAATATTGAATGTGTTAGAGATCCAAGATGAAGAAGAATTCTGCAGCATCACACCTGAGGTGCAATCTTAATTGACTTGCAGTAATCAATTATCACAAATTAAGCCAATCATTACTTTAACAAGTGATCCCCTAGTTTTTCTATTGGCGGATCACTGTCAGTATTCAGTTCCTCAGACAATCATCCCAAAGTCCTAGCTCAGAACGCATAGGAAAAAATTATTCCGACTCTTTTGTCAGAGACGAAGTAGTGACCAGCAAGACCACAACTCAGGAACACAACACAGAGTAACCTGGCCAGTCTCAAAGTTTTGTCAGAATCCAGCTGTACCTGCTGCTACTGCTTCTCTTACCTGTCAGGCCAGCTAGACTATCAAACAGAATTATCACAACAACACATCTGACAAATTCAAAAACCACTCAACATCTGCCTCAACATTTCTCATGTTCTTCGCCTCATACACTTACTCAATCGCACTCTTTATTGCCTTGTGCTTCCCTACAAATAACTTGTTTGCAAGAATACTGCTTGCTCTAACATTTGTACCAAGACAAAGCTAAGAATATTTTTCTTTAATTTCTGAGAGCTTTTTTCACTCTGCATTTGTCTAGTACTGTAGGATTCACCTTACCCCCAGAGAACTGCTAGTAAAGAAACAGCAGTTGTTCAGAAATCTATTTGACCAATTTAAGACTGCTCTACTTGGAACGTACCCAAGTTCACACATGTTGAAAGGAGAGATCATATTAAAAATTAAGCAGAAGCGACCTATGCTAAGGCTAACAGCTTCTACATCAACAACACAGAAAAAGCAACCAAATGAAGTCAGTCTTTCCTTCCACAACAATTAGTATCTCTCTATACTCAACATATTTTTATAATATAACATTTTCACTCATGGTATTTCACAATTGTTTTCCTGGTGTTTTTTAACCAAGCTTAACTAAGTTTTGTTTTTATGTTCTCAAATCTTCCTCAACTCGAAATTAGAAGTAAAGAAACAACCTCCAGAGGAAACAACCTTCCTGTGACACAACAAAACACAGGAGCATCTTATGCACCATCCAGAATCCTCTACACTTTAGGAACAATGGAGGGAACCAGCAAGTATCCAATTTAAAAGCCAAGAATTACTTGTGGAGCTCAGGTGTTTAAGTTCCAACCAGTTATACACATGTTGCATGCTCTCTCACTCTCTCATCACTCACAATCCCTTAGGTTGCTAATCTTCCAAGCTTGAAGTTTTCAGCATGTGCAAAACACTACAGAATCTTGCTGTTGTGTCAGACAGTTGTTGCCTTTCTTTGAGAAGATGACCAAAATACACACCCTTAAAGAAAGCAGACAGACAGCATATGTTGGGAGACTCTATGTGAGGATCTTTGTCCCTGAAAGTGTTGAAGCAGAAACAAATGTATTGAGGGGGAAATGCTGCTCTATATAATAATATTTGCACCTACTCTGAGATATTATAATGATTATCCCGCAGCAACTGACATTCTCAAGAGCCAACAAAATTTCCATCTAGCGACCTACCTAACAAGTCCACCGTATCAGAAATTCCCTGATAAAAACATCTTGTATTCCCTATGTATAGAAAAACTATTTCCCAAGCAGACCAGATGCTGTTATAGTCCTTCTGTGCCTCACCAGCCTCTATATCCAAACCAAAAGTAGTAAAGGAAAATAAGAATGAACTATGCTAAAGACTCAGAGCTGCTGATTAATAAAAAGAGGTTACAAAGAAGTCTGTCTGGTTTTTACAGTGTGGGAAATGAAGTGTTTAAGGACCTTTCAAGTTAAAATCTGAAGAAGTTGTGCTGTAGTACTAAATCTCAAACTATTATGAGTTTTGTAATTTGTGTTTTCCATTGAAACACAAAAATAAGATGTGGCAGTACCTAATTTAACAGATGAAAAAAAATCTTTACTTCATTACTGGAGATGAAGTTAAAAAAATCCAATTTGATTGAAATATCCAAATCCATCAAGAAAGAACACAAGCACATGCATTTGATTAAACTTCTATGTAACTCAATTAAAAACTAATTTATTCTACCATCTTATTAGCAAATGTTCCAGTGATTTACTAAACATTGATTCTGCAAAGTTAGTTACTTATCACTGGACAAAAGCCAGAACAATCTATTCTTCCAGTCTATTTCAACTTAAGGAAATCAAGAAAACTCTTAGAAAACTTTTACGTTCCTTAGGTACAATGAACATTTGAGTACTTTTTATACAGAGCCTAAACATTATTTTACAGAAAGTCTCAAGAAAAACTCAGTAGTTCCTAATTATTCCAACCCCAGAAGATGCACTACATTTTAAGTTGACTTTAATTAAGGATACTTTAAGACATAATAATAAGCAACTAAATTCAGGAAAAAATTCTAAACGGACAAAAATTAGCCCTTTCTTTACCAATAATTCATAACAAATGCTTTACAGTATGCCTATGTTTCTAGTAACCTGGCATTTGGTCTCACCCTCTGATCTCCAGCTTAGAAAAATCATATAAATCTGAAGATTTCCTTTAAAAACCCATTGTAATTACTACAACTGAGTACTTGTAACCATAAATGTCCACTCAATGATGTTCTTTAATTCATAACTACCTGATGAAATCTGCTTCAGTACAGTTATATTTCATATATGAAGATAAGT
>VWZD01006986.1:22342-63512 GCA_013396695.1 Sakesphorus luctuosus
ACCTCTCTAATGTCCCCACCTTCAGGAGAGGTGCAAGGATGAATGCCGCTGCTCCAGTCATACGCTGGTGAGTTAGAGCATGGATCTAGTCCAGTAGCACCAAGCTGCTGCCAGAATTTAAAATGCCTTAGCACACAGCTGCGTAGCACCACCCAACTTTATTTGGGGCTTATCGTCGCACTTAGTGTGACTCCTCTTTTAGCAGAAGGCGGTGGCCCGGCTCGGGTGGGACCCGGGGCGGGCCGGGCGGGGTTGGCCCCGCTCCCGCCTCCGGCCCGACGGGAGGGCGGGCAGGACTCGGCAGTCTCCNTGCGCTGGGTCTGGCGCCGGGGCGCTGCCGCCTCCTGCCCCACCGCCTCCTGCCTCGGCTCTGTCCTGCCCCGCCGGCTCCTGCCCCGCCGCTTCCTGCCCCGCCGGCTCCCGGTGCTGCTTAGCCCCAGCGCGGAGCCGCTCCCAGGGCGGGACTTGCCCGAGCCGCGCGGGGAGTTCCGACGTCTGTGTGTCTGTCCGTCTGTCTGGGGAGGGGCTGCTGTGCGGGGATGTTGTGCGAGGTCGCCGAGCCTCCGCCACTCCTCCCAGCTTGCTCTTTGGTGTGTTTCCACGAGAGTTCCTGCTGTGGCCCGGAGCGAACCTGCCCCCTCGCCAGGTGTGCTTGGGCACAGGACTGACCTGTGGCTCTCGATGTAGAGGCACCAGTGTGGCGATGCGGCTCATCTGTTTCTTGGTGGTGAGACACATACTTTCCTGAGATCTGTGAGTTTGGGTTTTAGCAAAAATCCTGAAATCCTGCCAGTAGAATTAGGTGTATCTTACTTACATAGTACTAATAAAATAAGAGAGATCACAGTTCAGTGTGGGCTTTTCAGTTTTAGAAACCTGGATGGTCATACCTTCCACGCTAGAACTCTGTGTGTCTCTATAGACAATCGTGCCTCGGTACGTGTTCGCAGCCCTACCTGAGGGCACAAACACGTGGGCACAGCAAAGTGCAGCCCCAGCAATGCTCCATCCGCACGTGTCTTGTCTCGCTTGTGCACCTTTGCGAGTTGCTTGGCGTAAATGAGTAGTGGAACCACTCACGACACAAACTGCCTGGTAAAAACTTCCCTGAGCACTCGGATACGCCGGATGAGGAGCTGTTGTTTGCACTCACTGTCTGGGTTGACTGCTGCCAACTCTGTTTATCTCTTGTCATCTCTAAATAGGAAATTTGCTTTGAAAGGGCATTGGTAATGGAGCCAAGCGCAAAACATCCAGAAACGAGGAGACTTGCTGTGGAAGGAGGACCAGGAGCTGTATTTGGAAGACAAAATTTGGTGAACTTAGAACACGTTTAGAAGCAGGAAGAAGGAACTAAACTGTTTTAGTATATTTGCATACTTGTCTTTATTTCACCTGGAAGCAAATTTCATGTGGAACACTATTGAAATGAAAGTTATGGTGCAGATCTTTGCAGGAGTACAAAACACTGCAGCTTGCAATGGAAGCTGCTCGCTGTTTGCCGTGACAACAGGAAGCTGCTCATTTCCGTTAAATAATAACTAGCTTAATCTGACCAAACCTAGATTTCAGTGTATTTTATGGCTTAAGTTGTCTGTTTTGAGTTTTCCTTAAATAGTTGCTGCTAAGTAAAGAATAATAATTGCTGCTTGGAAAGGCAGAGGAAATAATCAAATGGTTGGGAAATCTCAACTTTGATCAGTTTCTTATTACAGTACATCAGATGAATCCTCCAAGTGATGGGCAGTAAAATGCTTAATTATCATTAAGGCAGGTAGTGCATGCCTACAGATTATTTTTATACAAATAACAGGAGTACTGAATAACAATGCAAACAGTAGCTGGTTTGAGATAAGTTATGTGTGAGGATTAATTTTCTTCCATAATGCAGATGTTCTNATTAATTTTCATATGTGAACGGTAGGAAGATAAAAAGGAAAAAAACCCATCACCAAGTGGTATTTGTTATGATTTTACCATTATATACATCCATTTAAACCACCTCCTTAATCTAAATGGTTGGTAGTATGTTTTCCACAGGTTTTTTTGATTACATTCTAGAAACTTTGACCACTGTCTAAGTAAATTTAGTTATAGCTACTTACATCCCTAAAATGTAACACAAGGCATTTGGACTGTACTTTGCTCCTCATCTTTTAGTCTTCCTTTTCCCACTGCCTTTGTAGATAGGTGTCTTGCCATTTCTTTTATTTCCCCAGCATTAAGCAGATCATTCAAACTGTGTTCATCTTCTTTCACTGACAAATTTCTTATGCTTTATTTAAGTTACATTTTGTGAGTCAGATTGATCTGATGAACAAAAGGTTTTACTGAAAATCAGACATACAGGAAGAATTTCTTATAGGGAAAGTATTCCTTGTACACAACATAGCTTGAGTAAGCATCAAGTAATACACATTCCAGTAATGTCTATCTCAATTTGAATTGATTCTAGTGCTCTTGTCTTTTGTTTAGAGTATCGATACATGGAATGTGTTGCTCCAACTACTGATGAGTTAATGGCAAAGTAACTTGGGGACCTTTTAGGGTTGGTCTGGGTTTTTTTTGTGTGTGTGTTCGTGTCTTCACAGCCATGAGCATCCATGTTGTCAGTTTTTTCTGAAATAAACATGTTTACAACATTTGTCAACTGTGATGGAATGCAAAATTAGCCTCTTATTTGAGACCAGCTTTGTAATCAACGAAAGTAAATATGGCTTGAAATGAGTTACGTTTATTTTTTTTTTACTTATGCCTCCAGCATCTTCAGGTCATAAGACTCAGAGTAATGTTGTGTATTTTCAAGTAGAAGTTAAGCTGGCATTTTGTCAGTTAAGCATGTGAGCAGGAAGTTTCACACAACACACTCTCTTTCTCAAGTCATGTTTTGCTCAAACCAGAATTTCCTTTTTCAACTTTAAGATCGACCTCACCCCCACTGAGAAAAGAGCTCAGTGCTCTGAGACTGAGGTGTGCAGTTTTCAGAGCAGTGGTAGCACTTGATTGTTTCCTTAGCATCTCTAACAAGAACCTTAAAGAAGGGGAAGACTGCAGAATATGTGATTCAAATTAGAAGCTGTTAATCCTGGGCTTCAGGTGCTGTTTTCTGAACTGATCATTGGCAATGTCACTTCAAGCTAAAATGTTCTTTCTTTTTCTTTTATTTCATGGTGGTGTTTCCTAGGATCTCTTTAGCAAGGCAAGTGTGTGAGATAGAGTATTAAACAAAAGACATAACTTTTAAATGATGTGAGTTAAAGCTATTCCTTAATTCAGTTCTGTTTTTATTTAGAAATCCAGACAGTGAAGAATGTCAGCCATTGAGCAAACTTCACAGGAAATTAAAAGGTTTTACATTTCTTTTAGATGATAAAACCCTTAGCTGGCACTAAGGTATGTTAATAAGATGTATATTGAGGATTAAGTCTATAAGATATTAGTACCAAAATCTGCATTTCTTTCAATATTCTCTCATTAACTAAAAGCGTATCTTCAATCACCTGAATTTTAGTTTGAGATATGTCTGGCTTAATCAAAAAGTCTCATTTTTCTCCCAGAAATAGGGTTGGGTACTTTTAAATAAATATTTTTTAAGTTCAGCTTACATTACAGGATCAACAAAACTGAATGCATTAAAGCCTATAATTTTCTCCCTGTTTATGGAATAATGCATTGAAGAATGCAAGAGTGCAATGGTGTTGGCTTAGGGAAATCAGCCCAGGTGCAGTTGTTGCTAGTGGTAGTTATTTGGGTACATGTCTGACTGTGAGTGATGGTTGTTCAATCATCTGGAGGAGGGCAGGGAGTGGTGTGAGCAGAGGGCTATGCTCTCTACATTGGCAGCATAGTATTTGGTCTGTTCTGCATCCATGTCTGGAGGCTCCAGAATTCAAATGAACTGGTGGAAATTACATTTACCATATGAATTTGATATTAACTGGATCAATAGCAAAATTTTAACTGCATGGTGTGTTTAACCCTTCCTCAGCCAGTGGCTTGTCTTCTGCTGCAGTATTGCAGCCCTACAGGAGCATATCTGAATGCTGTGCCCTGCTAAGGAGTTGGTCTTGAGAGGAATTCAAGAAATGGAAGAGCAAAGCAACCTCTTTTAAACAGAAGTGGATGGTGTTCTATAGTTGAAGATTCTACATGCTTACTTTCTTTTGGTGGCTTCATCTGGTATTTATAAACTAAAGTCCTGCTAATCAAGTATTTTTATAGAGACAAGACATTTCTTACTGGGTATTTTGTCCACAGAACTTACTGCGGCTCAGATACATTCAAGGTGGACTGTCTTAAATAGCTGAACTGAAGAAAAACCTGTATCTGTAGTCCATGTTGCTTCTCTCCATAGCATGTACATGTAAAAGAAAAGGATATATTAAACTGTAAGGTACTGAGAAGAAGAAAAATAAGCTCCAAACTGAGAAAGCATATGCCTACACGTGATGATCTTCAAGTATGTTTGCCCCTTGAGCTTTGAAGTTGAATGCCTGATTTGTGAAGGACATAAAATCTGCTCTTTACCAGATTTTTCAATACCTTTATCCTCTCCAGCATACATATGACATACAGATAGTGTCATAAAATTGGCTGTCTTGAAAGGCTTTTTGTGTAATCACAAGTGATCCATCAAGGCAAAGAAAATGATCTGTTAGTTAAAAAAGTGTTTAAGAAGGGAATAGTAATTTTATCCAAATACATGCTAGACTGAATTTATCAAACAAAATGTTACCACATTTCAGTGATTGATTGTGAAATACAGTGTATGTAACCACTCTGATTCTCCATGAAGACGAAATTCCCTCTAGTTTCTAGCTGGAGGAAGTCATTTTGGACCCAATTCTCATGCCACTGTGTTGCCCACTTCCAATTTGATGCATAATCAAAAATTATGTTGGCATTACTGCAGAATGTTACACTTTCTGAAGAACTTACTTTACCTACAAATACAGCTGATGTTCTGGAAATTAATCTTGAAATCCTGAAAAAAATATACCAAAAACTAGGTTTCTGATGATGAGGAGCATTCACTGTCAGGCATTTGTTATAGGGTTGGTGTGCTCACTAGCACTCCCAGTATGAATACATTTCTGCTGTCACTCAGTTCTTAAAGAAACAAAACCTTAACTTCCCGCTTTTGCCAGATCTGCAGAAATTGAAAACATAGCCAAGTCATTGCTGTCACTGTGACATTGTTGATGGGAGGGGGTGGAAGGGGTGAAATAATCTCTGCTATTTTCTTAGGGACATGGGGTTTGAAAACGTTAAACCTTTATAGTGGAATATGTAAAAATAAAAGGTATGTCTGGGCTTTTAAATCTCCTGCTACATTCCAATTTCAAAATGTCAATTTTGCAGAAAAGCCTTTTTATCCATAAGTGGTCCACTGTGTAGCAGAAGGCTTATTCCTAGCAACCATAAACAGTGAAATGCTCTAAAATATGATTCGACTTTTTTGTTACAATGTCTGGAATAACAATGGCCTCTTGACTTACAGACAGACTTCCAGTGTGTAGAGGGTTGACCGTGGCTGGATGTCAGGCACCCAGCAAAGCTGTTCTATCACTCCTCTCCACAACTGGACAGGGGAGAGAAAATACAGCAAAAGATTCTTGATTTGAGATAAGGACTGCGAGGGATCACTTACCAATTACTGTCACAGGCAAAACAGACTCACCTTGAGGTTATTGATTGAATTTATTACTAACAAAATCAGAGCAGGATAATGAGAAGTAAAATAAATATTGAGAACACTTTCCCTAGACCCCTCCCTCCTTCCCACCTCTACCTCCTGCCACTCCAGTGGCACAGGGAGACGGGGAGTGGGGGTTGTGTCAGTTCATCACATGCCGTTCCTGATGCTGCCCAGGGTGAGGAGTCCTTTTCCTGCTCCTCTGTGGGGTCTCTACCATGGGAGACAGTCCTCCATGAACTTCTCCAATGTGAATCCATCCCACAGGCAACAGTTCTCCACAGACTGCTCCAGGATGAGTCCCTTCCACAGGGTGAAGTCCTTCGGGAGCAGGCTGCTCTGGCATGGGTCCCCCACAGGGTCACAGGAAACGTACCAGGAAACCTGCTCCAGCATGGACTCCTCTTTCCACAGGTCTGTAGGTCCCTGCCAGGACCCTGCTTCAGCATGGGCTTCTCACAGGGTCACAACTTCCATCTGCTCTGGCCTGTCTCTTCCAGGGGTTGCAGGTGTGTCTCTACATCCCTGTGGTCCTCTGGCACAGCTGCCTCACCATGGGCTTCAGGGGAACCTCCCCCTCCTTTTGGAGTCTGCAGAGTTGTTCCTCTCACATGTGTTCACTCCTCTCTTCTGTGGCCGCAATTACGTCTGCCCAGTAACTTTTTTTTCCTTCTTAAATAAGTTGTCACAGAGGTGTTACTGTCATTCCTCATTGGCTCAGCCTTGGCCAGCAGCAGGTCAGTTTGGAGCCAGCTGGCATTGGCTCTGCAGGACATGCAGGAAGCTTCAGGCAGCTTCTCACAGAAGCTGCCTCTGTAGCCCCCCCACTACAAAAACCCAACACACAGTGTTATTTTTATGCAAACAGTTATGAAGGGATTTTTGGTGCTGCTTTGCTTTGAGGAACAGAAAGGAAGTTGCTACTGTGATAATTATTAATAAAGCATCACAGTTTTATGTGAAGCAGCAAGTTTTTAGGGCTCTCTCTTACATATTGTGGTAACTAAGAAGAAGTAAGTAGCAAAACCATACCCCCATCTTTTGCAAAACATTTTGTAGATTTTATCTGAGTGTTTAAGTACGATGGTTTCAGGATGTAGAGAAATGCTAGTTGGTGTTGGGAGGTACCTGTGACTTTCTGACTTGTCTGCTGCAGGTAGTTCTCTCTGAGTGCTGTGTAGTGCATGCATAAAAAAGCTGGATAAGGTAAGCCTAGTTAAATCGCCTGTACTTAAGGCCTCATTATTGAGCCAGTTTAGAATATTCATAATTAGATGTATGTTTATTTACGATATCCTTCTGCTTCTCAGCAGAAGGGTATTTGTTTTGTATATATGCTTATCCCACTTTCCTTAGTGTATTAAAGGAATTTTCAAATCTATGGAAGAACCTTTGTCCATGTTCAGCTCATCTTACATCCTTTCTCCTCAGTATGGAACACAAACTCTGCATTATATCAGCAACACATCAGATGATTTTTTTATTTAATTATTTGAAAGGTGAAATAAAAATGAACAAAAACTGTTCAGCTATTTTTTTTGTAATTACAGCTCATCTTCATATTTTATAGGCAGTAACTTTTCATATTAAGATTTTATGATGTTTAGAGTACTGTGTTTATGACTAACCACGGAATTGTTTTATGAAAAAAAAGAATCCCTTTCTGAGAAAACCTAGTCTACCTTTATGCCTTTGATGTATTTTAATTGTTGAGTTTATATGGAGGGAAATATTTTGCTACTGTTGGGACTTCCAACTCGTAGTGTTTGGGATTCCAGACATAAAACCTGTGTCTCAAGTAGTCTAGAGCTGATTTTATTTATAGTACTGCTAGAACTTTTAGCTGTGTTACTTTTTTTGGAGTGATTGGAATGATTTTGTAGGCAGCTTGGTGGGGTTTAGTGGCATATGAAACTTGATTATGGTTTTTATGAGATTAAAAAGTGGAAAGTTATTTGCATAAGTTACAGGGAAGCAGACAAGTGGATAGAGCAAGAGAGGCAAAGCTGAGCTTTGTAGAAGTCTTGAAGTTTGCTTAGTTGTCCAAAACTTTGCAAGTCAAGGTGGAAAAAGTTAGTCAATAATCTTTATGTTTAGCTCTGTAGTTATAGCTATTGTTACAATGAAACATGGAATGCTACAGATAAAGACTTTTGTATCATTGCTGTACTTGACATTTTTGTGTAATAAAATCAAGAAGCTGTGCTGTTTTATTTTGTTAACCTTGTGATGCTAACTGACTCTCTTGCATTTGAGCATTGGTGGGATAACAGGTTTAATATTTCATGTTTCCCCCTCCACCCCAGCTTTGTAAAAGTTAAAAAGCACCACTGTATAAAAGACATGAGGTTAATAGGTAGGGATGTCTCCTGTGGAAGTAACAAATGGATTGAGAATGTGTGTAGCAAAGTTTTTCTGAACATCTATTGAGAGCAGCCCTGTAGTGAAAAACTTGAGGGTGATGGTTGATGGAGAACTCAACATGATGCATCATTGTGCACTCACAGCCCACAAAGCCAACAGTGTCCTGGGCTGCATCAAAAGGGGCATGGCCAGCAGGTCAAGGGACATGATTCTCCTCCTCCGCTCTGCTCTTGCGAGACACAGCCTGGAGTTCTACATCCCCTTTGGGTGCCTCCAACGTAAGAAAAATATGGAACTGTTGGATAACATGCAGAGGAGGGCCATGAGGTTGATAAGGGCACTGGACCACCTTCCCTATAAAGACAGGCTGAGAAAACTGGCGCTGTTCAGCCTGGAGAAGAGAAGATTGTGTGGAGAGCTCATAGCAATCTTCCAGTATCTGAAGGGACCTACAGGGGAGCTGGAGAGGGACTCTTTGTCAGGAAATTGTACTGCTATGGCAAGGAGTAAAGGATACAAGTTGAGAGAGGAGAAATTTAATTCAGATATTAGGAAGAGTTCTCTGCTGTGAGAGTAGTGAGGTACTGGAACAGGTTGTCTGGGGAGGTTGTGGATGCCCCAGCCCTGGCACTTTTCAAGGCCAGGTTGGGTAAGGCCTTGAGCAACATGGTCTCTTGGGAGGTGCCCCTGCCCTTGGCAGGGGATGTTAGGACTATGGTCTTTAATGCCCATTAGCATCCTATGATTCTATCTTCCTGTGATTTCCAGCAGTTTCAGAATAATTTAAACATACTGAGGGGAAGCTAACTGTTTGACTGCGGTTTTATTTGCTTGTATCACTGAGTAGTATTTAAAGTTATTGTGTATAAATGACAGAATGCATGAGCCTCCTTTCTGAAGAAATAATGAAATAGTACAAATCTGTTACTATAAGAAGTGCAATGGGAATCTTGATTTTGGTTTGGTTTTTTTTGTTTGTTTGTTTGTTTTGTTTGGGTTTTTGGTCTTTTTTTTTGTTTTTTGTTTGTTTGTTTGTTTGTTTGTTTTTAAGTTTAGCTGCCAGACCTTTTTTTCCCTCCAGCACTTGACAGCATATTGAGAAGTGGAATTGTTTGTTATTTGAAGATCTCATTCTAGAAATGGTTTGTGTTATACTTTCGTATTGCCATGAATTTCATATCATGGTCTTATCCACTGCTTTATGTGAATTCAGTGGATTATTTCCAGGCATACCCACTTAATTGCTTCTCCATTAAAATGTTTGTTGTAGTACCTCAGTGTTTTAGATTACTCTCATGTTAAAGAAATATTCAAATCTGTTTCTGCTTGGAACTTTTGAAAATTCATTAGAAGTTGCATGTAGCTTTGAATAATAGTGGAAATGTGATTAACATTTGAATTGTAGAAAAATCTGTGTAATCCAAACTATGAACTTGTGTTATATTGGTCTGCAAAACCCCACACTGTTCAGTGATGCAGAAAGTATGCTGATTGTGACTGAACACTTTTGTGCAGGTTTGCCAGCAGTATTTGCTGTAGAAGTGGTTTTGAATATGCAGGTGGATAGTTTAAGGTCAGTTGAAATGTGAATTTTGTTATTAACATCAGGAGGAGAACTAGGGAATAGATAAGGAGAAATACTGCATGTGTAAACCCCATATTTGTGTAAAGATCTTGCTTTATAAGAAGTACCCAGTTCTACCTCTCAAATCAGGTATTTTATTTCAGGAATTGCAGAACAGGGTGTATTGTAAACATTTTCATAGTGCGTCCACCTGTTGGGTAGTCAGTATTTGAGACCTCTGAAACCTGCAAGGGCCTAAAACCAGAGTATGCGCTGCTGTTCTGTACACAGGAAACCATGTCACAAAAAACAACCCTATTTTCTGCTCAAGCACAAGAGTTTTTATGTACGTGACTGAGTTTGGGGAAAGAGAATGTTTTGTTACAGTGGGCTTTGAAATTGAATTTTAAACTTGTAGGAAAGCAGACCTCTCTAGCAGCCAATGCTGCAGCATGCAGCAATTAACAGTCTGCAGCATTTAATAATGTTAGTTACGTGAAACGGTATATATTTATATATATTTAACAATGTTATGTATGTGAAAAAAACAGATCAGGAGTTCATAGCTAAAATGCAGTTGTGATCTATTTCACCTTTATTTGTCTTAAACCCACTTTCTTTAAGAAGTTAGTAGCTACAGCACAAATCTGAAAGTTGATGTTCTGTGTCTTGACAGCAGTAAACACATTGATTGAGAAGAATGGAAATTTACAGATAGGCAAAGCAATAATTAAATAATTAGCTAGGAGAAGTAAATTCAGAACTTAATCAAATGCTGGAATAAGGATAAGGAGAACCTTGAGAAGCTTCAGTGAACTTCTTGAGATGAAAAATGAAAGACTGAAGAGAAAAAAAAATGTATATTTAAGGTTTTACTTTTTCTTAGTATGAAGAACTGGATAACACCATAATAAAGTAAGCTACAGCTAATAAAACATTTGAAAGTGTCAGGCAGAATAGAGTTCTTTTTCAAAGCCTCTTTGTGGTTTAGATACCCAGCATGACAGTCTGAAACTATCTGATCATGCAGATTTTCTTCTGTGCTCGGTGAACTAAGGGCTTACTGTGCGAAAGTGGTAGAAACAGTGAACTGAAGCTTTTGTGGATATTAATTCTTGTTTGGGTGGATAAAAGTTGAAAATACTACAGTAAAAATGCATTGAAGGCTTGTTGGCCTTAGAGCATGCCCTTATATCAAGAAAAGCTGGCAGACCCATCTGTAGCATTAAATGAAGCTCATAACTGGGGCACAGCTCTTTGCAAAGGTCAGTAGCTGGCATGGTGCCTGAGACCACCGGGATATGTGGAGCAGGAGCATCTGATGTGCCACAACTGGTGTGGCCAGCCTGCATCTTTTGGGGGTGGCCTGCAGCGGGGCAGGCACATTACACGAAGTGCCTTGCAGAGCCCTTGCTTGTGTCATAAACTTGTGGTTATCTGTCTGGAGAAACTGTTGACTTCTGTAGTGCTGCAGTATCAGACAGGGGTGTTTGTGTCTCCTGTGTTGAGGTGAGTGACCATGTACAAATCTTACAACCTTGGGAACCATCCTTCCCTCAGATGGGCAACTGAGGGAAATAAACAGTGTGTCAGTTGCGTCCCGTGACATCATGAAAAGCAGTGATCATTGCTTAATTTCTTCTGTTCAGGCAAATTCAACTGAAGTTCCCTCAAGGGAAACGCTACTGTGCCCAACTAATTTGGAGGCAATTTGTTCAAGTGCTTAGTGTTCCTCCAGTGTAACCCTGAAAATAACATGCTTTAAGCTCGTTTACACCTTAAACAAGACCATATTGTAATTATGATTTTCAGGCTCTGGAGCAAGCGCTGCTTGCAGAAAGCGATGAGTCCTGCTGGCAGAAGCCCTTTATAGTCAGAGCTGGGGAAATCCAATGGTCTGAACAGCCCCCATCCCACTCTCAACCCCTTTTTATTGAACGTAAGAGAACTATAACTTTCTCCAAAGTAAAACATACAAAGAACTGTTAAATTCTACTAGACTTTTGGTTAAAAAGCACATTTTCTGCTCTGTTCTCTGTAAGTGACCTCGGCACTTCTTTGAAAACTTGTTCAAGTCAACAACAGTACCAGTCAGCTTAATGTGACATCACAGTCCTTCATGAGCAGCTGAAGACCAGATCACCTAAATGGATCTGAGGGACAAATAACTCACAAACAAAAAACTGATGGTGTTTGTCTGGCTGGTACGTCCATTACTATATGTGTCCAAATAGCCTGGTGGTAGAGTAACCAGCTCTTATAACCTGATGTACCAAAGTTGTATCTGTGTATAGTGAATTTGAGAGCTGGAGCATCCATTCTGTCTGATGACAGTTTTAGGAGATGTACTGTTTAATGTACTCATGTGAAAGGTTATCATATGCTGGGTGATAAGGGAGGACAGTAAGCTATGTCTGTGCATGATGGGCTCCCACAGCTCCTCATAGTACCAACTTCTGGGACTCTCAAAGGTTATAGCAGAGCACAGCAATAGGTGATTTTCACCCAGTTATGCTCCTGTGTCTAAAAACTGTGGCTGAATACAGTAGGGTTTGAAATAGGAAAGAACTGTCTGTACAAACACATTTATTGTATAGCAGTTTTTCCATAATAGTCAATATGGTGGCAGCTTATAGCAAAACTAACTCCTATTTTGTATCTAGATCTTGAAGCTTTCAATGCAAGATTTCTTTTGGAGAGTAAAAGTCAGTCAAGTGCTTCAAAACCAGAACCTCTTTTCTTCCTCCCATAAAGTTATTTGGAGTTGTGGTCTTTATGCATAATTTAGTTTTTATCTATAAACAGACATTAATGAAGTAATTCTGTTACTTCTCTCAGCTACTAAGCTGGACTGCAAAATATTAGAACAATGATATTTTTGTAGTCCAGCTTAGCTGAGAGAAGATGGGAAGATAAGCTAATGAAGTTCTTCTAACATAAGCTAGTGAAGTAAGATGAAATTCAAAAACTGTGGAAAGACTTCAGGCAATAACTTCCCTGCCTCCTTATTACTCTCTTTTTTTTCAGTGCTCTGAAGGAAGTAAACAGGTTAGTTTAATACCCGTTTCTTCTTCATACTCACCTCTGGCAGTGTACATGTACATATATATCAATGTTTAGTCTGACTAGCAAATTTTGCTGTTCCTCTTGTTTGTGTGATCCTTTTATGCAGGACTTGTACTAAATTACTCTTTCCCATGCTCTTTTCCCCATAACTCCTGGAGACATTTGAGTAGTGTAAGATAAACTCAGCCCAAGGTGTCCCAGTAAGAAACAATCATCACTAAAGGAAAACAGGTTCTTCTTTGAGTACACAAAATCTTTTATCGACCGTAGAGGTGTATAAGTGAATTAGTGCTGGTGTGATCCAGAGTAAATATATTCCAGATGCTGAAGTGTTGTCTGTTTTGAACAAGTCTAAACTGAGCTGAAAAGAGTCTGTTGGAGGAAACCATTCTTTTGAAGTTTTAAGCTCCTTTTGCTTTATGTGAGTGGAAGAGTTCAGATTTTTCTATTTGGATAAAACTTCTTCTACACTGTCAAATAGAAGCACTTGCTTTCTATTGTGCTTTGCAGTAATTTAGATGAGGAATTTTCGTTAACTGATGATATTTGACCGCTAGTATAATTTGAGGTTGTTTTCTTACATATCACACATCAATTTTTATACATAGTTCAGGAGATAATTCAAACCAGGCTAAACCTTGTTATACACAGGAACGTTTCACAGACATCTGATTGAAATTCTTATTTATTGATTTGATTCATTAAATACAATGTGCCTTGAAAGTTGTTTTTCTGCCTTTGATTCATATCTCTTACTGTGACTTTTTTTTTTAGAGTGCCAAATCCAGGCAGTTTTCTCTCAATTTCTCTGTAACAGCTGCATGTAGTTACATGTGCATCAAATGAGTGTAGTATGTCCAAACAGTGTTCTCCTCTGCACTAATAACACAGAAACTACTGTGATTAACGGTATTCAGTGCTTGGTACCGCAACTTAGATTTCTGTTGTTCTTTCACTGTATAGGACTCAGAAACTACTCAAGATACTCAGACCTGCATTTTCATTCATAGCTCTTGAAATATTTTTTTAAGCAAACTTTATCCTTGTATTACTTTGGAAATCCCTAGTATAGAGATAATTCCAGCGTGCTAGCATTGTATTTATTTTCCTGTGTGCTCCCATTTTTTGAGAATTGTAGAATGGTCTGGGTTAGAAGGGCCCTTCAAAGATAACCTAGGTCTAACCCTGCCCTGCATCATTAACAGGGACAGATGGAGTTGCTCAAAGCCCCATCCAGGCTGGCTTTGAACTGTTATGGGGTTGGACCATCCTCAGCTTCTCTGGGCAACCTATTCCAGAGCCTGATGCTTACAGTGAAGTATTTCTTCCTTATAGCTAACATAAAACTATCCTCTTTCAGTTTAAAACCATTTTACTGTGTCTGGTCACTACTGACTGTAGCAGAAAGCCTTTCATGATCTTTATTTTAAGCCCCCTCTAAGTATTGAAAGGGTGGAAGAAGTTCAACCTCAGCTCTCAACCTGTGTGCACAGGAGAGGTGCTCCAGTCCTTGGCTCATCTTTATGGCCTCTTCCAGACTCACTCCAGCAGGTCCATGTCCTCCTTGTGTTGGGGACCTCAGAGCTGGATGCAGTATGCCAGGTGGGATCTCGTTAGGAGTGGAGTAAGGGCGAGGATTGCCTCCCTGGACCTGCTGGCCATGCTGCTTTTGATACAGCCCAGGATGAAGTTGCTTTTCTGGGCTGCAAGTGCATCCTCCCAGCTTATGTCCGATTTCCCCTGTTTTTCTTTTAGATTCTCTTACATGCACTTGACCATATTTACAGTTCCCACCTCTGTCATCATTCCGTGCAGCTGGAATACTTACAGATGGGCAGTATCTGATTCCAGAAAGAAAGAAGGAAGGGCCCCCTGTAATGAAGTCACAAGTTACTCTGCTTTAAATCCTGCCATTCTATATTATTTTCAGGGAAAGTTTGCCTAATGTTATGAAAAACAATGCATGGCCTTAATCGTCTAGGAAAGACAAGTAAGGTGAGAACAGCGAAAGCAGTCGTGCAACTGTGCTATGTGACAGCCTTAATGGCCTTGACTACATCCAAGTAAGAAATTTCAAGGAGTATTTTATTTGTGATTTTCCTCTGTTTAGAATGACATGAAACTGAAGATATAGTCTCATTTCCCAAAAGAAATATTTGTAGCTAATGCAAAAGAAAATTGAGGTTGCATGAGGCTTAATTAATTGAACATTTAACTACGAAACTTCCAGATTCTTCTGGTATCATGTAAATTTTAAGTATTTGTGGAAAAAATCTACATCAGACTTCTAGATGCTTTAAGTAGAAATATGTCATCTGTTTAGATCATTTAGATGAAATAAATGGTTTAGCTCAAGGTACTACAACTTTCAGAGGAATCAGGCTTTATTTTGTTTACATTCAGAAATTGTTTCTGTGTATTTTTGTAAGTATTACTGATTTGGGGGTGTTTTTTCTCTTAGAATTCTGTTTATGTGTAAGGGAAATGCATCTCTCCTGTCTTGTGAGAACCCCTGTTTTGTTTATCAGCCATGGGAAGCAAGTACTTGCAGCCCTTACACACTGGCTTGGGTAGCGTATGTAGATTGGGAACCTGTTTTTCAGAGGGAAAGTTATGGAAATTTGTAACCCTGCTGACAAGTTATTTGTGTAGCCTAGAATGAAATTCTAACAGTAACTCAGAATAGCAATTCAAGGACCTGCTTTTGTTAACTACAACATCTAGCACCAGAGAGCTGTAAGGAAGAATACCTCGTCAATAGCTATATAATAAGGAAATTGTCCTATGGATAAAGTATTGTTTTGTTTCAAATGCACTGAGCTTTGCTAACATTACCTGGTGGTAAAGATGATGAGTCACAGCACATTCCAGGAAGTGCAGCTCTTTGCCCTCTTGCAAAATAATGAATGTATTTGTTGTAGAGACCAATCCCTTGGTGACTGATACTGCTTTCCTTACTGGGGAGCTTGGAGCCAGGAATCTGGAACTGCTAACAGACTGTTTCAGACGTTGCATGTTAAAACCAGCATAAGCTTTTCCAGGCATAGACTGAAACCAGCTCTCACGCTGCACTCATCAGCCACTTTCACTCAGGCTCTTCTATTGTTCTTCACAAGTAGGAACTGCAAAAAACCCCTCACTTCTCAAGTTTCTTTTAGGAAAAAGCCTAAAAGCCTGTTAAAATAATTTTTAGCATGGCAGAAGTAGGGAAGTGTCTGCGCTTTACTAAATGTTGATTCTTTTTTTTAGACAGATGATAGATGTAAAGAAATTTAAGAGTCAAACAATTATGGACAATTTTTTCATTCTACTGACTGTGCAATCTTAAAAAATAGTACTGTGTTTCTGGACACAAACTTCAGTGCTTTTCTTCAGTTAATATTGAATGCTATTCACTTTTACCCATAGAAAATCTTTTCTGGTCTTTTATCACGTATCACCTTGGGATGCATATTAAATAATTTTTCCTAATATTTATACTGTTAGCTTGAAATCAGTGACACTTGCTAGAATTTTCACTGTTAATAGTTAAGACGCTCTTTTTTTTTATAAGGTTTATAAGAAGGGTTTATTGCTCTTGTCCTGGTCCTGTATACACTCATACTGATTTAATTAGGCTGGTGGTTGGGCTGAGTTTTAGGAAGAGGTAGCTGGAAGAAGCCTGCCTTCTAAATTACAGGCTCCAGATGCCCCCATAATAATCAACTGCATCTCACACTGTGGTCAAACATAATTTTAATTCTGCAGAGGCACTTTCACTGTTTACAGAGGTAGGTGGAGGATTGCTCCAGTGTTGGATGCTTCTGATGTTTACGATTTTACTTGTCTTTTGTCGCTGGTCTGTTCTCTCTTGTTTTCATATCATCTTTGAGCTGAAATAATTCTTTCTGTGACCAGCTATTCAGATCTGGGATATTTTTATAGGCTGAGGTCTTTTGTAATGAGCATGCTTATTGAAAGAGTGAATATGTCAAACTCTTCTGCCTGCTGCTGCAGGCTGTGTGTTTCCCTCCCCTTGACTGCTACACTTGGCTTTATGATTCCTGTGGTTTGAATTCTGCTCTCCTGAACAGTCAAGATAAGTACCTGGTATTGTTTGCATACATACATACACATCTGTCATAAATAACATCTTTAGGTATTAGTGGATCACTGCTCATGATTTTTCTCTCCTGTTCTTACTGGAAGGGCATGGGTGGACTCCTCTGCGAAGCATTTTCATGCTGCCACAGGCATAGATACACCTTGGTGTTAACTGTTGTTGCGTTGTGGCAGCATTTCTGGTGCAGCTTGGAAGACTCAATGCTCTTTTACAACTTGAATGATTCTATGATTCCAAGACTAATCATCAACATACAGGCTCATGTGGCTGCATCATTATCAAATTCTTATGCACGTTACTAGCAAATGTGGCAAGACGTTTTCTTTATGTGTAGCTGCAACAGCTGCTCTGAGCAGTGGGTGTGGTGGTGTAGCAGTTGCTTTTGGAGTTCAAGGGCATATGGGGCTGTGAGGTCCTGAGTGGGCCTGGTGAGGTCCTGGTGCATAATTGAGTCTGTGACATGGTAACTGAAGCAAAAAGAGATGGAGCATGTTTCTTTCCTTCACTTTCTGCATGTGAGAAAGAGTACAGATCAATTCCTTAGAAATGATTGTCAAGATATATCCATTAGAGCTAGTTCTCAGAATGGTGGAAAGTCTGTGGGCATGTGAAGTTATCCTTGTTGCAAATAAAGGTTAAACAGTGTTTGTTCTCAGCATGCATTGCTGAGGTAGCAGCTCATCTGGAGTTGTCTTGAGGATAAAGAAGGCCCAATTTAATAGGATAAATATTCTATCCGCAGGAGAGAAGTTCAGTGATGTTTGTTTATATGGAAAAATAGAGCATTTCAAGCATCAATAGGCATCGAGATTTTGGGAATCAGAATTCAAAGGAAGCCTATGGGGTGAATATCATGCTAGTGCATCTCCCAAGCTGTTGTGGTATTGTCTTCTTGCCCACCTCCACCATGAGAACTGTGTGCTGTGAAGTGAAAGAGGGGGTTGATGAAATAAATGGGATCAGTCATCAATGCTGACAGGCAGGTATGATGTAATGATATCCAAGCTAGGGACTTTGTCATGGCAGGCCTGAATTTGGGTCTTGAGATGGTCAGAATGAGGTTGGGCTCAGGCTGAGCAGACAGAAACAAATGCAGTGCATCTAGGAAAAGCTCTTAAGGGCAGGTCGTGTCCCTTGCTTACCAAGTATGCTTAATGCCTGACTGAATGTAATGGAAATTTGAACTGAGAAGCAGGGCATACAGCAGCAGAATTTTTCAAAAAGTGTGTTCTGCGAGTGTTACTTCAAATGCAGCAGTCTCTGTGTGATCAAGCAATGAGGACAAATGGAGCATTGGAGTGGTATCTGCAGTCACGGGCTGCATAACTGAATGAAATACTGTGAACTCATAAACTTTTGAATGTCAGAAGAGAAAAGAGATGGCTGTAACAATTTTTTGGCCTATGTGATCTCTAATTCGTTAAAGGATTACAATGCTTGCATGACTGGGTACAGGATAAGAAACAAGACATCCTTATTCCCACAGAGTTTTTAACTTTCGTGAATCTCTGCAGAAGAGCTGAAGTTGTGCTTTAATGTTTAGTCATGTACCAAGTGTCTGTGTCATCCTTTGTATGCAGATGAGTATCTTGTGTTTCTCACCATTGTTGTAGTGTCTTTTTTGGAGCAGTAATAAATTGATTGGTTTGTCATGATCCTGTGACACAGTACCTTTTCCTTTTTTTCCAGTTGATGATGCTTTCTCTTTGCTGAAGAATTCAGGTGTGTAAGCACTAATTTCACACAAATCTTTGTCTGCCAAAAATGTCATGCAGTGCTGCTCCAATGCTTGTATTATTTCCTTCCTTGTGTAAGCAAAAACATTGATGTTCATCAGACTGAGAACCTCAACCATGAGACCATGAGAGCCTTTTCCCCCCTAGCAATCTTTTTCTGTGACTTAGTTCTTTAATCCCGATGTGTGGCACAGCTAAACAGATGCTTTTGCTACCACAGATTGCTCTCGGGATGGGTGAAAGGAGAAGACAGGGCGAGTGGAACTGAGGGTTGGGAATTGTGCAACCACTTCATTTAGAGGCAGTGCTTAAACATCTGTGTTCATAAAAGTCTCTCAGTCTGACTTTGCACTTAGGTATAGTGGCCTGTATCACATTTCGCTGAAACCAGCCCTGCTCAGATTTATTGCCTTTTTCCTGTGTGTTTTGTCTTTCTGTATTAAGGAGGCCTCTCAGCTTTGTGGCAGCCATCACACAAACGTTCACATCATTTTGAGCCAAGTTTCATTACTGAAGTTTAGGTTAAAGTTATTGCAAGATTTATGTTTACCTAAGGTGTAGAAGGCGGCTTCTTTTAGTCTGATATGTACTCTTCAATACTCCCTTTTACCATTTCTCCTTTAGCAACTCCACTGTCTAACTAGGCATTAATAGTCATCTGTTGTTCACTAGTTGCTTTCCATATACTAAATCTGATTTGGGAAAGATAATAGGTTGTCTTCACATGACCTACTTTTGAGATAACAATTTCTGAATAATCTTTCAGTTTCTTTAACCTCTCTTTAAAAAGCATTCCATAACCTGGAATGCTGCTGTAAACCAAGAGGCAGTAGTAGCTGGTCGGGTCACTTTTTTCCTTTTTCCATTCCCCTTTGTTGTTTGCTATTTTGAAGTTTTCCTAAATTACAGATGTAATTCATTCAACCTTAAATCAATATAATAGGAAATTTTGTAGAATGTTTGGTTTCTAAAATATTTTTAGGAAGAATGATCCTCTCCACATTTTGGGTTTTTTGAACATTCAGTGCTTGATACAGACTGGCTTTGTTTCTCAAATCTTAACTTGTACACCTCAGAAAACTGCCTTTCAGCAAGGTTTATTATCTGAAGTGTG
Source organism: Sakesphorus luctuosus (assembly GCA_013396695.1). NCBI lineage: Eukaryota > Metazoa > Chordata > Aves > Passeriformes > Thamnophilidae > Sakesphorus > Sakesphorus luctuosus. The sequence goes on from VWZD01006986.1 coordinate 41,984, forward strand.
TGTATTGTTCCACGCTAGTGTTTGGCATTAATTAGTGCCACTTGTCACAGTAAAGCAAGATATTTACTTTGAAATGCAGGAGCATTTGACCCAGGAATGCCTAACTGCTATGGATATATAGAAAGCAAAGATGCCAGACACTGAGGGTTTTTTTTAATGAATCTTAACCTTTTTTTAGCTGAGTCTCATGATTCAGTTTTGTAGTTAGTTCTTATTAATGTCTACCTCTCAGCATCAGCAGTGGCAGGGTTGCATTGCTGGATGTGTATGAGAAAGGACGATGTGCCATCTGCAATCCACATGTAAATATTGTGGTTTAGAAAAATCCTAAGCTGTGTGAAGATCTTAGTAAACAAATGTGTAGCTGCCATACATATGCATGACAAATTTTTTTTGTTTATACTAGCAAATATACAGAGTTTTAAAACAAAGGTTCCTTAGCAGTTGTTTAATAGTTTTTATACAGCAAATGGCAAGTCAGTGCATGTGAATGAAGGACTGAGTTTGTTCATAGTGTTGGAAATATTAGCTAAGGGAGGAAAAATTGTAGTCTTTAATTCTGATATGCAGTCTCATTTAAAAAATATATGAGAAAGTTAAAAGTATATTATTTCTTCAGCTGGTTGGACTGAATCCTGAGTTGTTTGCTGCAGTTCTTCTCTGGTTCTCTAAAATCCACAATACAGAAGATCAGTTAAAATTGCATTAGTTGTGCTAGAGATACTTGAACAAAACTGACAATACAGGGAAGCAAAAATGCTGTAACTTGCTTCCTTATTACACTTGTATTTAATTATCTGCTGAACCAGAGTGATGAAGGTTTGGTAGGCATAGCTCTATGATTTTGTTGTTCAAAATTTTTTCCAGCTTCTTCAAGAGGAAGCTGAAGAGCAGATTGTTTAGGGATTTTTTTTCTCGTTGGCATAAATGAACAAAAGTAGGTATTTTGAATGCCTTGTAAATTAATATAACCTTTGTTCTAATTTCAGATTTACTTTTACAGTATAAACAGATAACTCCTGTTTTTAGGACCCTTAATTGCTGTAAATTAAAACAAATTATTAAGTGATAGTCCCTACAGACGTAGAACACATTCGGTCTAGTACTGTAATTAACATATGCAGATTGTTTGGGACTGGGACTGGATCCAGCAAATAATAGATAATGCTTTTATAACTTTAAAACATGAAAAGTTGCACAGATGTTTCAATATGTAAATACTTTCCATGTAAATCCTTTAAGTAAATGTTGTCGTAATTCTCAATGATCAATGCTCTCTATGCATTATATGAGCTAAGAGCTTTAACCTAATGAGTTAAGAAATGTGTTTCCCAAACTACAGATTTATGAACTTTTAAATATGTTCCTAATTGTTCTTTTTTATATCTGTGTTTATTAACTCCTATGCTTTCTCAAATTCTTTTGTGTTGCATATAACTGTATACCAGCCCTGCCATCTCTGCCTCCGATGGATCTCAAAGTGCCAGCGGTTGAGGTGATGGCTGATGGTGGTACCTCTTTAGATATACTGTGCTCTTCTGCTTTTGGCTACTGTTAAAGGCAGAGATCTGGGACAAACTTTGGTTTAGTCTGGTGGATCTGCCCTTCTGTTCACAAGTGAGAATGAGAAAAACTTTTCACTGTGTTTTTAGAAAAGTGTTAAGTTCATAGCAGCAGAAGTTGCTAATGCATATGCTTCACTGGTAGCCATAACTTTTCAATCACCCATCCAGACCTTCAAGTTTGCAGCAGTGCATGAACTGGGAGGTGTCTGTTACTGTAAGGAACATGTGTTTTTGCTTAATGAAGAGGCTAATGTGTTCTGAGGTTCAAAGGCAGAGAAAAAAACTGCAGAGGAACCTGCCCCTGGCACTTTTTTTCCAGTGTCAGATAGATGCTGACTGAGGGCTGACTTCTTCAGCTCCTTCAGGAGCAGGTAAGATTAACTCAGGTGTCTGGGAACCCTCTGGGATTCAGTTACCCTTTCTGCTGATTTCTTTATGGATGTATGTCAGTTTCACTGCTTAAAAATAGTTTAAAATATAAATTATGTCTTTTAATAGTTTGAAGTTTATTTCTTTAAATTATTTCTTAATTTATTTGTAGTCATACAAGCTGAAGATGCTTCCTTTTGTATAGGGACATGAAAGCATGTGACCATGCTTTGTTCTTCATCTGCTTCAGTACAGTGATTTCTCAAAATAGTGTTCTCCCTGCCACCTCAGTCAAGGGTGTCATACACCTCCAGCGTCTGCTGCTACTATGAAAGACTTTGGATTCTTGTGGTGACAAGTCTGAAGACTCTGACAAAGGCTGAGGTTTTTTTCTAGTGTCTGATTGCTATGGACTTTGGGATAGGCTGCTCTGAGATGTCAGAAGCAATGAATATCAACATATTCTACCTAAACAAAATTCTTGGAAAGCACAGGTTTTACATGACTTTACTGCTTAAGTTGGCGGCTTCTTCTTTATCCATCTCGAACTCACTTCCTTGATGCTATTGACTATGAAAAATGACTGATAGCTTTACTCTGCTCTTTTGGCAAAAATCTGTGTATGTCCTGGTGCTTGTGATAAGTTTTGTATTGCCAAGCTTCTTCACAGGTTGGCACAACAAATTGAAATAGTTTTACATTCAAATATTTGAATATAAGGTATTGATATAGTTTATATTCACTGGACTTAAATGGTTAAAATAATTTCCTTTTCTCAAAGAAGTAAGCTGACTCTGTTATGCTTCCAGAAGATACGTTGCTTTGAATTTTCCCTACAAGAGGTGCTGGAGTCAGAACTGTGAGGCTAGAGCTCTGCCATTGAAGTGGTCCTCTTCATTTTCTGCAATGTCTCCAAAGGAAGCTAAACCAGAATTTAACCTTGTCTAGAACTGCAAACTCTGCCTCTGTCACTTAACAGTACGACCACCTGTACTCATCTGTATATTCAGAAAAGGAAGCAGTGCTGGTGCTGATAGACTCTCTTCCTGTCTTGGCCTAAGACTGTATCTCACCATCACATCTCTGAGTGCCTGCCAGAAGTGGTGTGTTTTTCTTCTCTGTTCTGCATTTGGACACAGACTGTTCATTTTCCATTTCATTGCAGTAGTATCATCATGAACATCAATTCTTAGGTTTATGATATCCTGCCTAACTATAGTGGAGTGTGTCATGCCATCAGGTGCCATATTCTACATAAAATCATGAAGGCATCAGCAGTCCCTGAAGAAAGCTGGGATTGCTGTTCGTCTGAGGATTTTAAATTCTTTCTGAATGCTGCAAGGCTAGACAAGAGGTTTTTTTGTGTGGAAATACCCATCCAGATACAGATGACACGGAAACGATTCTCTCCAGCTTGGTGGCGCACATGGATAGTTAAGGCACAGCATTTCTGTGTCCCTCTGCACAGCAGCTCTGTGCAGTATGGAGGGATGTCTAGCATTTGCTTCAGTGTTGACAGTCAACAACCATGATGTATAACATAAACAGAAGTATGAGATCTTTGTCCAGCGTAGGGAAGTCACTGACTTTTGGGGGTTTGTCTTGCAAGATAACTCAGTTTGGTTAAACATCTGGGCTGCTAGTGAGAGGCCCAGGACAAAAGTTCAAACTAATACAACTTGAAATAAGAATTCCTAAGCCTTACCTTTCTTTTCTTTTACTTTAAAGAGCAGTGGCTTTTATGTTTCTGAGCCTGCTGATTTCTGGCATGACCGCTGGAGGCCATCCTTCTTGCTCAGTCTGAGATACGAGTTTTACTGAGTATTTCTGCCTCATCTCAAAACCATCAGGAATCCTGGGAGTTTCCCTTCCAGAAGGCTTCCCCTTGTCAACTAGACTGTCTTAGTCACATAAAAATGTGTGTTTCTCAGCCCCTGAATTGTTCTTGTCAGTTTTAAGCACAGTGTTAGTCAAGGCAAATTGTATCCCATGTCTTCTTGTCAGGGTTGAGTTGGACTCCTTAGCATTTTTCTTTGGTCAGGAATAGTGTTTCACAGGGCACCTTGATCAGGCATTCATGTCTTTTGCAAAGGAGCCTTTCAAAGCCACAGCCATGAGTGATCTGCTGTTTCTTCTGGGGGAGAAGATAGTGGTGAACATGAGTGAGCACTCAGCTGAAGGAGATGTGAAGGCTGCTTGTTAATCACTACAGATAATTCCAGATATATTCCATATTCATATTCATAGTCCTCTTTCTGTCAACTAATTTTGATATTCAGAGATTATGAAGAGACCAAGAACGCAGCAGTGTGTTCCAGCTGTTTTTGTCCTCCAGTCATGCTTAGCCATAATGTGAGGTATTGGTTAATGCTCACATAAACAATTAGGAATACAGAAGAGCTGAATTTGGAAAGCACTATGGTTTGTGGATGAAGTGTGCGTGTCTTAGGACCATTTCTGAACTGCATACTGGATAGGCAGCTGTTTAATATTGCTGACTTGTTTTACACTAACTCAGGGTTTATGCAGACCAGAATGATGGCACATACTTGTGATGGGGTGGTGAATATATTCAAAACAAGCCTTTGGCCTTAAAATAAGTGACTTAATTTTTGTAATGAAACTGGTCCCCAAAACTTTGTTATCACTAAAATGTATATAAAAGTAGAAATATATAGTTAATTTTGATGGACTATTGGGTATCACAAATGTAATTAAACAAAAGTGCCTTCACAGATGCTGACTGTTGATGTGTTTTGTCACTACCTGGACTATGGGTAACCTTTTTTTTTTATTTTTCTCCCTGAAGGCGTGTCTGAGACTTTGATCAATAGCTAGTATCCGGTTCACTGCAGAAAGAGATACTATTTATTTGTTCATGGTTGGTAGTTCTGCTGAGATGCAAAAGATACAGTATCTTTTGTCTTTTTTAGTCAAAATAACATTTATGTCTAGTTTTAGTTTTAGTGTAAACCATCTATGAATAATTAACTTTCTTATGCAGCAAATTTTAGAGTTACACTATTTTTACCCTATGAAACCAGTAGTATGTCAAATGAAAAGTCTGTTGCTTTATAGCTGAGGGTTTTGCCATAAGAAATATGGGGTGGAAAAAGCTTCTGCCTTATTCACAAAGGGAGTTCAGCACACAGCTCTGGGTCAAACATCAGTACCTTGAAGGGAGTTGGACAACTTATGTGGGATTCACAACCACCAGTAGGGAGGTAAGGACTTTGATAAGCATCTACAGATGAAGTTGACATGCATGACTGTCTTGGTTTGAGCTGGCAAACTGCCAACCCTCCAAGTACAGGGTCAGAGCCTCCCCCACCCAGCACCCAGGAAAGGGAGGAAAAGAGAGGGGAGAGAAAAAAAAACTTCAAGCCACGTTTAGACTAAAACTACATGTGTTTTTACAGAAAGAAAGAGACAATTAGAAGATAGTATAAATATACACTCACACAAGTCACAAACAGCAAGGAACAATTTCTCACTTCTCAGTACATACACAAATCTCACTATTTCAACCCCAAATCGCCTCAGAAGACTCAGTCCCCAGAGAAACAAAACCTGAGCAGAGAGGAGAGAGCCAGAGCAACACATTTTACTTCCCCGAGAGCAAGTGCTGGGCCAGGCCCTCTCCATCTCCTCTGGGACAGCATCATGCGTCCTCCCCCGAGGAAGCTGTGGGGTGCCTGACCAAGCCACTCCCACACTGATTCTACTTCCCTGGAGAAATGATGTCGTAATATAGTATAGAATACAATACTACTGGCTAGAAGAAGTCAGCTGGTAGTTCAACCCAGCTCAAGTCAGCTGACAGCTTCAGGCCTGATCTAAACTCAAATTTGGGCTCACTTAGGTGAACCCACAACAATGACAACCTAGTTTCTCTCTGGAAAGAGATGTCCTCCTTCATGTGGAAAGGTAGTGCTTGTTGTCCCCAAAAGATAAGTATCTTGGACCTCTGAAACAAGGCCTTTTCATGCATGGACATTCTTAATACAGTAATTTGGACTAAATATAATTTTGGGGGTTTGCCGCCTTCTTTATATACTGAGGTTAGAAATAGCTTCAAGATGATAAAAAAATTTCTTATTTTAAATCTCAGTCAATGTCGAACATTTCTAAGCCGGTTCAGTTTTGATTTCATTGAGAAACCAATTGGTGAAAAGCTCTAAGTAGCTTTGAGTTGGAGATTAGGTAAGATGCACATAAATCTCTGTGGTCATCAAATACATTACTTTCTTTCAGGTCATTATTGCATGAATGTGATTAACTATGAGTGGTTTCTGTTTTTTTGTTGTGCACATTGGCCCGTGTACATGTACAGTTCTGTGAAGAATTTTAAAGCTGGATTTTAAAGGAGGAGATGGCATTAATGTGTAATGCCCTTCAAAAGATAAATGTTCATGGATTGCATATTTTAAAGCATCTGGAAAAATTAGATGAACAGTAGATACCACACGGGAGCTTCATGTGTGCATCAGCAGTCAAAGCTCTGCAGAGTCTGTGTGGCCCAGAGTCGGGCAGGGGACACTGACACTTGTTACACCTTAGGATTTTAAAATGCAACATTTCACGCTGACTGCACTTGCATGCTTCTTGAAAGGTAGAGAAATCACAAAATTCATCAAGTTCACAACTAAGACAAAACAACAGTGTTTGTCAGCAGTCAATCATCAAAAAATTCCAGTTTTGAGTAGTAATTTTTAAAATGTCTTTGACATTTTTTTCTTCCAGTGTTTATATTGATAGAATTCTTTATCAGTGTTAAATACTTGTATATTTTAGTGTAGTAGGTTATTTTTTATTTTTTTTTAATTTGCCTGTTCATTCACTATGAATTGGTTGTATTTCACCTGGTTTTGCTAAGTACTGGAATGAAGACCAGAAACCCCCTATGACACACTGGAATTTATGGTTTTTTTCCTTGCAGTCATTACGGTCAAGACTGTCCTTGTTTTTTTTTGTCATGCCTGTGATTTCTGCAAAGAAGTTTTCTCTTCTTCACCCCAGACCTATCAAGAACTGGTCACACGCTTGAAGGTCATTTTACATTTACAGTATAAACTGTGGAGTAAAAACCACAGAGCATTGTGAAACCAGATTCTGAGGAAATGGGGAAACATGATGGCTTTAGTACGATGTTGCCCAAACATGTTCACTGTTTACTGTCAGGTGAGTTCCTGCTGGCTTTTTCCTGACATGAAAAGTAAGCTGTGTTGTGTAGATGTTGGAATGATCTGTTTTGGCAAGGCATTGCATTAGATTTGAGCCTAATATATTTATAGCCTGGCCTCATAATGCTACATTTCACCTCTGCTTTTCCGTTCATCGACTAGACTTGCTGCTGTTCTCCACACGCAGCCAACTGTGCTGAGATCAAGTAAGCCTGTTTGGTTATAAAAATCCAATTTGAATGAAACGGCTGTATAGCCATATGAATGCATGAGCTTTGTGATAAATATATGCTGGTTTATTGCTTTCGGTTAATGTATTCTCTGGTACCATTCTCTTAGTTCCATGAGTAACACAAGTATGTAATTTCTGGTATTTGTTTAAGATTAATTTTTTATCGATTTTACTTAGAGACATGAAAATTTTGATAACTCTACAATGGCTTAAAATATAGGTCAAGATTTTGGGGAAAATCTTACTTGATTAGATAGCATTGTTGTGAATAATGGGAACTTTTAAATGGTGGTGATTCATGCTTCATCTTATTTTACAGGGAATGTGAAAGCATTCGGATACATTTAGGATTAAATGATGTAAGGCAACCAGGAGGTAGAAACACATATATTTGGCACTTCTTATACTTTCCTACACATCTAAAAACATGGTAGGCAGTTGTCTCTACACAACACTGATTAAACTAGAATATCTTAAATTCTTGTACTGCGTCTCTCTTTCTACAAATTAGCTGCATTTTTTTAAAAATGCAGAAAAAATATTTGGGAAAAGAAGATTGGAGGGGCATGTGATCCCAAGATAATTGTAGTTTTATAGTCTACACAGAGACACTGACTATTATCCAATTTTATGTGTACCATTCTTTCTCTACCATTTGAGTTGCTCTTAGCTCTCAAAAGAAAAACAGATTTAAAATCTTCCAAATTTTTGAATTCTGACAGAATTAATGAGACTTGTCTTTTCCTGAAAGTAACATGAAGAAAAGCATAATACTTGTGGATTTTTATCTGGCCTAGTTGAGGTTTTATGTGCAGTCTTTATCCATGACTCTCCTTCTTTATGATGGGCATTTTAATTTAGCATAACAGTGATATTTATGGCTTCTTGACATCAGACCTGGTGTGACTGCTACATAACAGGTGAAAGGCCATCAGGATTCCCAGTGATTTGGTAAGAGCTGGAACTCATCTCTCCCTTCCCACATGGATCTCCCCACTGCTCTTTCAGCCCATCTGTACCTTGCTGGGGACCGAGAAACTTTCGGGGTGACCACTTCTCCACTGAGCTGACTACAGTGTGAACAGTCACCCTTATCCTGTTTCAATTCCTGAAATAGAGGAGACTTACTCTAGTACAGGCCCCTGTTGCATCCACTATCCCCCTCAATTATCCACTAGCCTGCTGATTTTTTTGCTGTCTCTGGATTCAAAACAGTCCTGCATGTCCAGTAAGAGGAAGGACGGACACTGACTGTAGTTGGGAAGTTGAGTTACAGATACTCAATGCTTCTCCTCCAAAGGAGGAAAGAAGATTGCATTATCCCATTTCTGGGAATGAAATGGCAGGATAGGGAAGAGAAAAACCTACAGGCAAAGCACGGCTGAACCGAGTCATGGCAGGGAGAACTTGAGAGCAAGGGGTCAACATCATGAGTAGCACAGTTGTATCCATACCTTGAAGTGATACTTGAAATTTTTATGTGGTTTAAAAGCTCTAACCACTGTATCATCTGCTATATTGCTGTCTTAGTATCATCTAGATCCATGTAGATTTTTTCAAACATATCTAGGGTTTGGGTTGGAAAAAATAATAGATGTTTTCTGCCTGATGTTCTGACTGCTGATTTCAGGTGATGGCCACTGCTTCAGAAAGCATGTAGTCCTCCAGATTTGCCATTCCAGCATGTACAGTCACAATTTCATCCTTTCCATGGGAGTTGCAATATAAAATGCTATCACAGGGCTATAGTGAAGCCTCTCACTTGCCATTTTTACCAGCGCTTTGCTCCTGGTCCTGTTCTGTTTCCTGTAGAGTGGAGCAAACGCAAGCCTGAAGACCTGCTCCCTTTTACTCAGTGTACTGTTGCCACCTTGTGGCATTGGCCAAAAACACCAGCAAATGCTTCAACCTAGATCAGTTGCTGACAGTTGTGAGTGAGATGGATGTGGGATGCACAGAGGGGAACGGCCGAATCTCTTATGAGATTTCACCTCTGTGCAATACTCGGAAGTTTGTTACATGGGATTTCTGATCAAAGGGCCCGATTCCTTGTGTCAGCGGTGGCAGTCAGTGGCAGCCTTTTCTTATCCCATTTATTTTCCAGAGTGGACAAAGATACTAGCTGTTGTCAAACTGAACCTCAGATTTTGAAAACACATTGTAAGGTCCTCAGCCTTTAGGAAGAATTACAGTAGCACAGCCCTGACAGACCATCTGCCTGAACAAGTAAATCATCCTATGTGCCAGTAATTCAGCTTTTTGTAAATGAGATGTTGAGCAACAAGACTTAGAAGGCTTGTTCAGATTTTGTTATCCACAACACTTTTTTTGTGGTTTGTATTTTTTTTTTAAGGAATACTTGAAATAGTTCATGAAAGTATTGCAATAACCCTGTGAAGTGGTATTCAGTTTGGCCTAGCCCCAGAGTACAAACTGTGTTATTACTGTTGCTAAAGCATTCTAAGAGCTGAAGTAAGAGTTTCCTATAAAGTGAATAAAATCTTGAATTAACTCATTTGGGCTCCAGCTAAAATTCTNAGCAATCAATAGAAACCCTAATATTGAGTTTTTAATGTAATGATGAAATGCTAAGTAGTGTTTACATCTGACATTTCCCTACACTGCTTGATAGTGTAAGCCTGCTTAATATAGGGGAAAATGAGCAAGGTATGGATTTTCAGTTGTCATACCCAAATTAGAGATCATCCAAGCCCTTCTTTTTGAGAGAAGTGCTTCCGTTTAGCTGTTTATATGTTTATTTATTAAAAATCAGATAGATTAGATTAAAATTCTCCTAGCCAAAAAATAAAAATTAAAGGTTATCTGTAATTGGGGTCTTCTGTAAGTGTACACCACTTACCTATGCTGGCATAGTAGATGCAGCAAAGAAGACGATGGTGCAGCTCTGGTAGGCAGTCACTCTCAGTTGGATCAGCCTGAAGTGCTGTTTTCTCAAGTATCCTTTAGTTATGAAAATGTCACCGTAAACTGGCAAAGGCAACTGCTGAAAATCTTCCCTTTAAAACTGCCATCAATTGTGAGTTCTTAAATTTCTTTACATATTGACTTTTCAGCACTTGTTCAGCATAGTCGTAGTTAATGTTTTCCCAAAAGAAATCCAGTTCTTACAAGTACTCTTCCAGATTCTTTTCAGCTTCAGTCTGAGCTTTAGGCAAATAATAAACTGATTTAAAACTGATCTGGAACAAGCAGAAATCAATATGGCTCTTTGAATGAACACTGTATAATTAGGTACATCTGGCCTGTGAATGTAAACTATAGCTAAACCGAATTTTTAAAGGGCTAACTCTGCTTAGGTTTAATATCCATTTAAATCTCCCTTTTAATCTCTTAATTAAATTTGAACTAAGATTATTCACATAGCTTGTTATTTTTTAGTTTTATTTTATTTGAAGTTTTATCTAGATAAGATTCCATTTGATATTCAAGTGGTGTTTGACTGTGTGCGTGATTAGTGGCTTTGGCGTCTTAAGAGAGAAATGGCATAGTTTGATTGTTACACATTAGCAAAATACTTGGATCATTTCCTTGGGACTGGAACACAGCCCTTGCAAACCGGCACACGTGTTTTCCCACATGTACGCTACTTTTGTGTGAACAGAAACCTTCCTTTTTTAAGCTAGTATTCAGTTTTCTGTTCTGTCAGCATCAATGCCATACCTTAAAAAAATAGCCGTACACTTCAGTAGCACTGTTTAAAATGTACTGTATTTAACACTAGTTCAGGCACTTTGGTTTTGAGCTCTTTTTAGCTTTTGGCTGTGATACTGGATTTTCTGGTTTTAATTAAAATATCCCTTTTCAATTAAAATTGTTCTAGCACTGTGTTTCGATACCTAATTATCCAGCAATGCCTCTTATGCTTTGCTGAAAACAGGTCTGGTGTAAGTATCTCTTCTCATTTGCTTTGGTGGTGCTGTCAGTTTCTGTGTAGAACTTTAACTCCCCCCCAACTTGTCTGGGAGTCTGTGACTCTGTGGCAGAGTTGCTGTTTCTAATGCAGGGTTTTTTCATATTTATGTTTTTGGTGCTCTGCCTCTCAGATTTCTTAGACTTTGCTTTAGTTTTTGCAACTTCATATGGTAATGCAACTGTTTAATAAGAATTTTATGGTAAACTGCTGCTGGGAAGCTTATTTTTTCTCTATGTCAAAACTAGCTCAGATCTGCTGGACTCTTTGCCAGACCAGAGGGTTGCACCTTCTGACCTTTGTTCCTGCAGGTGTCTTTGTCACTGTCTTCATTCCCATCAATGCTAGTCTTTGCTTGACATAGCGGTGTTGTCAGGAACAATCTCTGTGCGGTCCTTTTAAAAGAAAAAATAAGTGAAATTTTTGGTATTGGAATAAACAGTGCTATAAGCCAGTGTTAGTACCTGTTGTGGTGTTTGGTGCAAGGCCCTCACAAGATACCTTGTGTTTAATTCCGTCAAGCCCTCTGTGACTTCCCAAACATTCAGCAGCTGTCACTGATGACCACCTCCTGCTGGATAGCTGTGCTGCTTTTGGCTGTGATGTTGTTAATTTTCTTCACAGTACCTTGTATGGGACTGTGTTTTGGATTTCTGCTGGAAACAGTGTTAATACAGGGATGTTTTCATTGCTGTTGAGCAGCACTTACACAAAGCCAAGGCCTTTTCTGATCCTCACTCCAGCCCCAGCAGGGAGTGGGCTGGGAGTGCACAAGGACTTGAGAGGTAACACATCTGGGACAGCTGACCCCAACTGAACCCAGGGATATTCCACACCATATGGAACTGTGCTCAGCATGTAAAGCTGGGGGAAGAAGAAGGAAGAGGGGACATTTAGAGCAAAGATGTTTGTCTTCCAAAGTCACTGTTCACTTGCGTTGGAGCCCAGCTTTCTCAGAGATGGCTGAACATCTGTCTGCCCATGGGAGGTGGTAAATGAATCCCTTGTTTTGCCTTGCTTGTGTTTGTGGCTTTTGCTTTTCCTGCTAAGCTTTCTGTATCTTGACCCCCAAGTTTTCTCACTTTTGCCCATCTTATTCTGTCCCCTCTCCCACCAGGTGGGAGTGAGTGAGTGGCTGTATGGAGCTGTGTTGAATATTATTTGACATGTTTGCTCTTGAGAAATTGTTATCACAATTATGCACTGAAGCCTTGTCTTCATTGAGTGCTAACTGCTGGATAAATAAGCTCCTCTCAGTGCATGGTGCCTACATGGCTACAATAAAACCTCTTACTATTAGTGGGCTTGTACAACATGATACCTATAGTCAAGAAATCAGAATTACATCAGAGATCACATCTCACAAGTCGTGGTGTTTCTCTGTGTGTGAATTTGCAGACTAATTTTGAAAGAGAAAAGGTAAGCCAGTGAAACCCCGTCTGAGTTGACAGCAGTTTTGTACCCTGAAAGTGTGCTGTTCTGTAACAGAATGCTCGTCATGAGGTCTAAAGGTGGGGCCCAGTCTGAGCCAGCATCCCAGACCTGTGCTGAGGCTGTGCTGTGACTGAATAGTCCAACACATAGTGGCAGTGCACATAAAGTTTATGAAGAAAGCTGGATTTTGAAGCTAATTCGAAGTGTTTCCTCGCCTCTTAACCACAGGAGCTTTTGAGTAGAGTTCATGACAGCTTATAAACAACTGTTGTGGCTATTTGGAAGCTTAAAATCTCAGCATGTTTGTCATAGGGACACAGGTTTGGAAGTTGCACAGTCTTGACAGTTTGCAGGGTGGTCACTGTTATGTTGTCTTCTTGCATTGTCAGCTCTGAAAATATGTAAATGAAATTGAGGGCATTGCACAGATGAGACGTGTGGACTTTCAAATGTTGTAGCAAGGTTTGTTCAACATTAGGTAGGTCCACCTTAATGAAGGCTTTTGTGCGTATATCTTCCTGCTCTCTCTCTCTCTCTCTGCCTGTTTTCTGTCAGGAGGAGAAGAGCTGAGGTGAGTACTGCCTGTAAGGGAAGTTTTTACTGCATCCATATGGAAACCACATTTGTCCCCTGCATGTCACTGCATACTGCTGCTTATTCTGCCAGCTCATTATCAAAACAAGGTTTTAGACATATTTTCATACAGCTTACTCTATAGTGAAGCCCTAGATTTTGTTTACTTTGTCTGAAGGCCACACCAGCTGGTGTGGGTTTGTTCAACACTAGATTTGCCATGTATTGCTTTGGACATTTGAAAATTAAAAAATGGACAGACCTCAGTAAACCAATAGCAGGGTGGAGAATGGATGTTTTAACAGGAGAGTTGAGAAGCGGGAAAGAAGGGCAACGCAGGGAGCACATGAGAATAGGTTGAAATGCTGGATGCCAAGCATGCTGCAGATGCTGTTGAGGGATCCCCTGATAAAATTATCAGATAAGAATTATATGTTATAATTTGTTAACTTTCATTGTTAACTACATGGTAGAAACATGCACCAGAGGATCATTCATGGGTCTCCCCAACAGGTGGAAGTATTGAGAGTGCTTCAACAAGTGCGACAGTCATCTGCATGTCTGAAGTCTGTTGTGCAACGGGAAAAAAACATGAGTTAATGACAAGGAATAGCAAGCAGTGACTATCCGACCAAACCCAGGAGTACACACATTTTTCAAATCTGGCTTATAAAGCTCAACCTGCCAATGTTTTATTTGTTTTGTTTCACTAGCTTTCCTAAGGTAAAAACAATACCTGGTAGCTCACGTGCATGAAGAAAAATTTCTTAAAAGTTGTGCACTACAGATAACTGAGATGTTAGAGTTGTGCTGTTACATGGAGACACTGAATGCTGTATGCTGCAAACAGTATTTTTGACATTGATGAAAAGTTAAGCACTGTCTACATTATCTTGATACATGTTTGGTTTATGGTAGAAGATAATAAAACAGTAGTTAAGTTTGGCTACACTAACAACAGATGGGCTATTGTACATGATATTTTTTTACAGAACTGTATAAACAGTGATTTTAAAATCACACAATTAGTCAAAACCTTCTTTTTACTCAACTCCAAAATAACCAAATTGCATAAGAGTTGGGATTTGGTTTTGCGGTACTCACACCTTACAAACAGTGCATATTGCACTTTCTTTTGCAATAAAGAAGTAATACAGCTACAGATAGTGTTGCTTTACCTCTGTGTTAGGAAATAACTTTAAAATAGCTTCTTGGTTTGCTAATTTGAAAGGCTGTGTGTAACTATTTAAGCACATAACTGAAAGCAGAACAACTTAGATACAGTGCAAGAAAACTGAAACTTTACTGTTTCCTGTGGCTCTGTTCTACTCTGTCCACACCTTTCCTCTCCCTGTACACCATCATGCACATGCAATGTCTGTGTGTGACAGCAAAATGTACAGACAACAGGTTGGGGCTGCACTGTTTGGCACCTGGGAGGTGCTTGGCAGGTGGATTTCTGCATCCTAGGAGATGATGACTGCAGGAAGAGGCACCAGCTCCTCCTTTTGTGATGCAAGATCTCAGTGCTGTAAGAGCTCATCCACTAGTCTGAACTGATAGAGAAGGACTATAAAACAAAAATACTTCTATTTTATAAACCTGTGCATCTTGGAACTCAGCACAGTTATGATCTGCCTGCCTGAACAATGGTTGTAGTGGGACTGGAAAGAATGCAGAAAAGGACCAATGGAGCAAGTTAAGGGCATGCTTTTGTGCTGTCTTTGATCCCTTACACAGTCAGTAACTTCTGTAAAAAGATCTTTCAGGCAAAACCTCTAAGTTAAGAAGGTGCCACTTGCAGAAGAGGCTTAACTACACTTAACTACAGTAACTAAACCATAGCTAAGTTAGTTTCCTAATATCTCAGTGTGCTTCCAGACTTGAATTTAACAGGAATTCCATGAACTATTATTTGTACATCTGTTTCTGAGATACTGTGTAGGCATTTTCTTGCCCTTCGGAGAGAGCAGCATGTTTGGAGATTCTGTAAATGTATGCAGACCAGACCTGATAATTTTTTTTTCTGCTTGGGAGATCTTAGACTTAAATATAACAATCTTAAATCTCATTCTCTTTCAGAACATTAGTTTGATAAAAACTCAAAACTGATAATTGGTGAAATGCATTTTATTGTGACATAATTTCCAATTACATTTTGAAAATGATACATATGAAGAAATAGTATATGTGAGTGATTCAGTATAGTATCCAATGTTCTCCTTCCCCCCATCTCCTGATGAAAACTTGTATTTTATGTCTATGATTCACTCCCATTGAAGAGTCTCAGAAGTTGAAAACTTGTTAACCCAAACCTGTAGTCCCAGAAGTAGGTACAACAGCTTGCTGGGGCGATAGAAGAGAAATAGCATAATATTTCCCTATATTCCTGCATAATTGAGAGAAGGCAAGCATTATTCCTAGGTTATAGGATCTTTTAGTTTATTCAATGTAGGTTTTTTCCTTTAAAAACTTTATTTATGGCACTACTGTGAAAGCCAGTAATTTGTTCAACTATACGGTTCAACACTTACTTTTCTTACCATTCATGCACACAACATCCTCCAGCTTGCTAATTTGTGGGAAAGTAAACTTCAACAGCATGTCTATTGGCATAGCACAAGGAAACCATACCTGCAGTTATATGTATTATGGAATTTCAGGGTACTTGTACACCTTTTCCTTTTGTTTCAGAGGTGGGAATAGGGTGGGAAACCAAGCTGCCATCAGGGTCTGTCTTGTGGTTTCAGATAACTCAATGAGGTTACAGTCAGTAAAAGACACACAGTGGACTTAGAGAAAATGGCTGGTGGCTGTCATCTGTATAAATGAGTTGAGGTTGGGCATGGATCTTATTTTTGCCATTTAGAGGTTTGCAAACAATTAAATGTGACATTCTGAAAGAGCAGACGTTATCATCAGACAGCTTTAATTATGTTAACAAAATATGGGGAGGTTTGGGGTTTTTTCTAAATCCGCCATGAATATGTACTGTCTGAAGTGTGACGTTACCACTTCCTTCTCTAGGACTGTTCTAGGGCTGTGCAGAGGTTTTCTTGCAGTAGGAGATTTATTCTTGCTTCCATGGCAGCTGCCTCCTTTTGAAAGCTTCTTCCTCATACTTTTCACATAGAAGTGCTGCTTCCTCTTTTTTATAAAACAAATCATTACAGTGTGGATGTTTTGGGGTTTTTTTTTGAAATTTCAGCATTGAGCTTTAGAATCTTGGCAGCAATTTTAGCTTTATTTTAATGCTAATAAGGTATTTATTATTTTTGTTCCGTATTTATATATAATAGCAGTTGTCACCTCTGTATCTAATAAGCAAATCCTTCTGTAAACAGATCTGTCTCAGGATGCATCGAGACATGGAACATAGGCAGGGTTGTGAGCTGGACTGGGGATGTGCTGACCCATAGCTACCCATCCCTTCACAATTCCCTGTGTATAGCTGCAGTAAATCAAGGCCTGCCTCTAGTCTGTTCTTTCTGTGGTAACCCTCCCTCAGTGTTTAGCAGAAGTTAGGACAATTTACACATTATGAGTTAAAAAAACAAGCCAAACTAAAACTTACTGATTTTTTTTTTCAAAGTAAAACCAGAAGTTTTTTCTGTTTCAGCAGAGAAGGATGTAAAGGACCATGCCCCTTGTCTTACCCAGCTCTGTAGCTTTTAGACTTTCAGCCACTGAAGTATGTAACCTCTTTTTCTGTGTTACACACAGATGATTTAATTTTCCCCCGTGAATTATGGCCTTCCCTCCACGACAGTATCTGTCCAAATACATAGTGGGTTTTAAGACCTTCATGATAAAAAAGTACTTTTCCATAAGAGAATCTGCTGTATGAAATTTAGCTGTATCTGCTGATTCTGGTTTTAGAGTTTTTGTCATTGTTTGTTTTGTCCTTCCTATTGCATATCACATACAAGGTTTACAATTAAAGTGGGGTTTTTTTGAGCTCCTAGGCTTTTTACTCTTCCTGGGATCCAGAAATCAGTCTGGATGCTTTGATAAGTGCCACTTCCCTGCAGATGAAATGTCATCCCTTACCTGAGCTCCAGTGCTGTCCACAGACTTGGTTTAGTTTTACCTGCCTCACTCCATTACTTTTGCTGGCTCTCTAAGAAAAATAATAAACATTCTTTGGTTGCAGACTCTGAAGAAGGTGATAATGTCCTCAATGTGGAATACCATTACAAGTCCCTGCTTAACCTGAGATGAGAAAATTACATAGCTAAACAGCCTTCAGTCAGGTTGGTGTGTTTTCTGCAAACACGTGTGTTTTTAAGAAGCATAACAATAAAAATGAAACATAAAAGAAATTTCTTGGGTCTGAATTGAGACCCTGTATGCAGGAGGAAAAGAACTGAGTGAAGAGATGTGATTTTGTTTCTGTAGGGAAGAAACAAGGCAAAATCATCGTGCATTTGTTACCTGTTCAGTGAGGTACAAAGTTTCTGAGGGATTTGAGAAATCTTAATTTGCAGAGGTTGCTGATGTTTAACCACAAGGCTCATTATCTCTCTGTATCTGTCGTCTAAAACAACAAAAGGCATCTATCTACTGTGTAAATCTGATCATGCAGGGATCTTCATACTGGCTTATATTCTTATCTCTCTACAACACTCTCTTTGATTAAAAGACCCAAGAGGCTATTGCAGTTCATCCTCACTAACCCTGTATTTCTTCCTGTTCCTCTTCTATTCTGTGTGAAGTTTTTTGAGTGGTTTCAGTCCCCTAAACATTAATTACCCCAAACCAGTACTTTAGTTCTTTTTTCCTAATGTGTTTTTTAACTTGAAAATGTGGCTTTGTTAGCTACTCCAGTGTATTAATTAGCATAATATTCACTTTCATTCTCTGTGCTTTGAAGGATGTAGCTTCTGTGCTTTGTACCCCTCTGAAGATGATAAGGCCTGTAAAAAACAAGAACGTCTTTAAGGAACTCATGGAATATTGAGTTTGCAAACCAAAAAATTGTCAGTGTTACCCAGAGTCTTTGACTGAAATGAAATCTGCCTGTCCTTGGTGTAGGAGATGTATATGGCGAACGACAGGCAGTGTCATTAATAAAAGAATTCTAAATTGGATAAAAGTTACTTACATTTTGAAGTATTATTTACCCCTGTCCCCAGAGCAACTTTGCTGTGGCTAAAGAATTCATACTGCCCTTAGTATTTGTTACTTACTAGACCATCCTACCTATATCTAGTCTTCTCATAAGTTTTAATTAATATAGGTGAATGTTACAATATGAAATGTTTATTTTCTTTTCTCCTCTGCACCAGTTTTGTGCCATTAACAGGTTTGACTCTTTCTGACTTCTTTTTGAAGTAGACTTATTTCTACTTGACTCTAGTAAGATACTTGCTAGCTGTTAATAGTGTTACTTCCAACTTCCAGAACACCCTGACAGCTCTTCAGATATGTTCTTTTAACCCTGTGAGGGAGAGGCAGGTGGGAATTTGGAAAGACAACACCTCTCCTTTTGTCAGAGCAGACACATTTCCAGTGAGATCTTGTCCTGTTCACTGTGTCAAAAAAGCTTTTATATGAGTAGGTACGGAACGATGATTCCTTCTGACAGTGGTTTTACGAGAGCCTGTGCTACTTGAGAATGGGATTCCAAGTGATTACCCTGATTTTGCACTGAAGGCATATGTGATGCATACAAAATGGGGAGTGGCTGCAAAAGCCCCCAGTTATCTTGCTGTGCTGTAAAAGTATGTTGTGTAGTAATTAAAAATAGCAGTCTTTTTCTGGGCAGGGGAGCAGTCCTAGCATAAAGAAATCAGATAGTTTTTCCAAGATTGAAAAGTGAATTGCTACTCTCAGGGTAGATGGCACCATGCACTGAGCATGAGTGAAAGATTATTTAGGTTACACTACCTGAAAGAAAGCTGCTGCATCTCATCCTGTAAGTATGTATTTAGTCATTCGCTGTTAGTCAGTGTAATACAGAGTCTACAGAAATAATTCCAGATAGCATCCACTGTTGAAATGCACAATTTAGGGTTAAAAAAATTTTTATTTAAAATAGATGTTCCTGCAAGTTAAGAGAGCCCCCATCTGATTATCAGTTACCACAGACACTGCTCCGCACTCAGGGCTTTTTTGGTCTCTCCTGCTTGCTTTCTCATACCACGTTGGCAAGCTGCAACAAGTGAAACTCCACCCTTCCTACAGACGGGGGAGAATGAGATTCATAAACGGCAACAGCTGGCGAGTCAAATCAGGGTTTCTCTGAAGGTGCTGGTTTTCCAGACAGTCGCTGGTGAGCAGCTGAGAAAGGGGCGGGATCCTTTTCAAGGAGCTTAGTTGTGATTTGCTCAATTCGTAGACTTTTCCCCTCAAAACCTCGACCCTTTCTCTCTCTCTCGCTCTCTCTCGCTCTCTCTCTCTTTAAAAAAAAAAGGCGAGAGAGAGAGCGAGAGAGTGAGAAGTTGCCTTGTGGCTGCATCTGAGTGCGCAGTCAGCTGTGATCTGGTCCCCGGTGCCTGCGCTGACACCATGAGTTCGGAAGCCGATGAGCCCAAGGAAGGTATGTGTTTTTTGCCTCTTTTCTCGGGAGAGGAGAGATGCGGGCTTGTGTTGCCGGCCCCGCTTTTCTGAGCGAGGAGGAAAGTTTCTCCTCGCTTTAGCTTTCGGCTGTTCAAAGTGCAGGGAAAAAGGCCTTTGCAAAATGAAAGCCCTGCCGATGTTGCTGGGTATGAAATGACCGAAGTGTTGGCACCCAGGGATGTCTGAGTGTCTGTCTTGGCAGTGGTAATTCACTCGCACGTGGGGTACTGATACATAGAAGAAACTGTTTTAGAGCACTGATAGTCACATATCGAAAGCGGAAGGTTTCTTTAATTTGGAAGCACTGTATTTTTCAGCAAAAGAAGAACTTGCCGGGGGGGAGAATTAAAAGGTCCTTATTTTGGGAATAAGCTTGATGCCACTTAATTCCATGTCTGAATGAGTGTGCATGTGAGTGTGTGTGTGTGTGTGTGTTAAAACAGAGGACTTTGCCAAAGCTACAGCGTGCTGCTTCTGGAGTGGAACGTGTGGAGGAGCTGGAAGTGCTCCAACAAAAATGCAATTATTCCCTAATGTTGATCGGGAGGGGGGTGTGAGCTGGAGTCGAACAGTGGGGACCAAGCGGGGGAGGAGGAAGGCAATTTCCTGAAAGTGCCTATATACAAAAGAGCATTTATACAGATGAGGGAACAGGGCAGTGGTGGGCTTGTGCACTGATTTCTTAAGACAGAATTGATGTTTCATGGTTACACATAATCCTTAGGGAGACTCAAATATACAGGAATCCAGTGTGGCTGAGAAAAACAACTGAAAAAACCCCCCAGCAGATAAGCAAGCAGTAAGGCAGCCTAAGCATTTTGTATTTGGTGAAAACAAGAACTTTTCAGATGGTTTTCCCCTCAGTCTGTACAACTTCCTCCACTTGAAGAATAACATTACCAGGGATGTCATATCTGCTTACTTGCATAAAAGAGTATTTGGTTGATTTGCAAAAAAGTCAGCTTGCACTGAATTAAACATAATGCTGATAGAATGCATAGTAATGAAGCCTGGTAGCCTCTGTTTTGATAAGAATAATTCTTATCTTCTCATCAAATGAGCAGATGAACAAAAAGGCAGCTCATCTTCCCACCCTCCCAAGAAAAATCTGTGGGACAGATTTATTGAAAAACAGCACTCTAAAAGATATTTCTCTATAGAAACTGTTTGAAAAAGAGAATATGTGAACATTGTCCCTCAGTTTTACTGTGAAAGACATCTGCTTGCATGCTGCAGCAGGAAACATCCTTGAAGTTCCAGACAGTTTACTAATTTGGCTACACGTGAAATATAGACTTTATTATTTAAAAAAATGTCTTGCCTTCTTAGATGACTCAGATTCTTAAAATCCCCTTTAAATACTTTTGCCTTTTTGTGCATTTCTTTAGAAATTATTCGAGGTGCCAGGATTTTCATGCTGAAAAAAAGGGCATTTGAAGCAGGTGTCTGAGACAGAGAAAAGGTAGCTTTTTGATTATTTTTAGCTTGGGAAATACTTTAGTTTTGCTGTCCTGTGTTCTTAATGTGTTCGAATGGAAAATAAAACAGTTGCCATTGGGGGAAGATGAGGTAGAGAGCTATCACTGAGAGGGTTTTTCAGGTGGTCTGTAAATGTATTCCTTGTAATATACTCCCATCCTTAGAAGAATAATGTAGAAAAGGCATGAGAAAAAGGAGGGGG
>VWZD01006986.1:77980-93023 GCA_013396695.1 Sakesphorus luctuosus
GAAAAATTAATCAAGTATTTTTGGTGCAAGATGACTGCTTAATATCTTCAATGTCTTCCTGTATGTTTGTGGTTGAGAAGTGTGTCTGTCTTGTGATCTTGAGTGCTTTGCCCAAGATAGTTAACAAGGGGTTCTTTGGTTTTTGAGTGTCCTCATGTAGCAAAGATTTTGAAAAATGTGCTCAAACACTTCACGCTTCAAAACAAAATACTGATACGCACTGAAAGTCTTAAGAAACAAACCTGCTTGAAAGTTTCTGGGATGACAAAAGGCGCTTGTTGTTAAGTTTCTCAAAGATACTGTTGAATTAAAAATACAGATCTTGTTTCATGTCCTGAAGGACAAGTTTCTTCTATTTGCTGAAACCCCTGAGGCACCCTGTGTCTGAACACACCCAGCTGCCCACATACCAAGAGGAAACCTTTTCCAAACTCAGGGACTTACTGACATCTGCAGAGTTGATGTTTTCATTAAAAAAAAAAGAAAAAGAAAAAAGAAAATATTTCCAGTCCCTGTGTTTGCTAAGCAAACCTTCCATATGTATAGTTACTGTACACAGATGAAACTTTCCTTCAGCCCCTCTGAGACTCCAGGAAAGCTGGAGCACAAAGGCAGCGATCACCCAGCCTGTTCAGCCTGGAAGTGCAAACTCACATGTGCCTTACTGGAGAAGGTGCTGCAGAGGGACTGTGCTGTAAATAATTGTTGCTGGGAACAGAACGAACAATAACATTTAACAAGTCAGGTTTATGAATGAATGTTTGGGGTCTTTCAAGCATCTGAACAAAGTTACAAACTAGTCATTGGGTGTATTGGTACAAGCAAGCATAGTTTGGGAGGTGGAAATCTGTCCAGTGTCTACTTCACTGTTCTCAAAAAGATTTCTTCACTAGGTTGTGCTCACAAGTGTTATGAGAATTGCCAGACAGTTAAATTTAGCTTTTACTGCGCTAAGTATAGGGCATAGAAATGTTTATTTGTACTTGCCTTCCTTATGAAAACTAACTTACTCAGATTGCATCCAGAGAATCTCAGTATTGTTTGCTGACAAGTGATTTTTGTGTTTGTTATCTGTTTCTGTATGACTATCTATATAGAAACCTAGATATGTATAAAACAAGTATCTAATAAAAACTAATAATGTGTGGGATCTGAATTCACTGATGATGTAAAAGGCTAAGCAGGAAAAGGTTTACAATGGTACATTCACTGAATTGCGTCTCTATTTGAGTAGCAGTAGTTAATTGTCATGACATTTGGGATAGTCACAGTTTCAGATTTCATTATGAGTATGAGAATCAGATCAGGCTTAACAATTCATCTGATCAAATAAGGCAGGTTTATTGCCTCAATTTGAAATTCCATCAATCTATACATAGAGAGATGATCTAAACCATTTCTGACCAAGTTCACCTGGTATTTTCTCAAAAGTGAAACAGTCTAAAAGAATGTAAATTTAAAGAGAACGGTTTTAGGGATTTAAAAGATGGGGGTTTCTGCAACTACACTGGCATTACTTTTATACCAGTTAGTAAGGCTAACAAGAATTGTTAAACATGGAAATATTCCTCATTTTGCTGTCCAGAAAATGTCTGTTTTGAAGTACTGACTGCATACTTTCTTTTCCCCCTAGTGGCCACAGATGTCTTCAACTCCAAAAGTCTGGCCATTCAGGCCCAGAAGAAGATCCTTGGAAAAATGGTGTCCAAATCCATAGCAACTACTTTGATTGATGATACAAGCAGTGATGTTTTAGATGAGCTTTACAGAGTAACAAAGGAATATACACAGAATAAAAAAGAAGCAGAGAAGATCATCAAAAACCTCATTAAAATAGTCCTCAAATTGGCAATTCTCTATAGGAACAACCAGTTTAATCAGGATGAAATAGCATTGATGGAGAAATTCAAGAAGAAGGTTCATCAGCTGGCTAAGACCGTGGTCAGTTTCCATCAGGTGGATTATACCTTTGACAGGAACTTTTTGTCCAAACTGCTAAATGATTGCAGAGAGCTACTTCATGAAATCATTCAGCGTCACCTAACTGCGAAGTCACACGGACGCGTCAACAATGTGTTTGATCACTTCTCTGATTGTGAATTTTTGGCTGCCTTATACAATCCCTTTGGACCTTACAAACTACATTTGCAGAAACTTTGTGATGGGGTGAACAAAATGCTAGATGAGGGGAACATATAAGTACTTGTATTAGAGGTGACTGCCTATGAATTATTTGTAGATGGAACACTGTTGATTTATGAAGGAATAAGGGAGCATGCAAAGAGGGTTTTTTTTACATAATGACAAATATTTCCAAAATATCTTTATTAACTGATTTACTATGAGCTATCTGTTGCTATTTACAGTCCATCTGAAAAAAAGACTGTACAGGACTGTGCTTTGTGTATGGAAACAGCTCGATAAAGACAAACAGAATGGTCCAAGTAGAATAAGAGTTTTACAAGATAGATGCATAAACCAAACCAATATGCTGTCAGACAATCAGCGTATTTTGTAGATTTACAGAATTAATTCTAAACTATCAGAGTCCAGTATAGTTGGTAACAGACTGTCATGGTGATGGTACACTCTGCAATTTCTTTCACTTGTAAAATAGATATATTTGATTCATTTATAGTCTTCTACGCTCTCTGCACAGGTCACAGCTTCCTAGTGTTGCCATTATGAAGCACTGAGTTTTAAATAATATCAATGATGCTGTCATATAGAGTCTTAACAGCAGGTTTGTGCATCTCCAGCACAGAGGAGAAAAATTCCTGTCTGCAAAGAAGGGTCTGCCAAATATAGAGCCTTATAGACGAGCACAGATGTTTGCTTACTTTGATTATATGGGGATTAATTGAGGAATAAGCTACAGTAAAATAGCCAAACTGGGGAAGAGTATTCCCTAGAAACCACCTGCAGTACATAATTTTAACTCTGCCTATGATAAGGTAAAACACAGTGACTTGTCTGTGCAATTCCTTAAGATATTTAGAATTCTGCTAGTAGAATCATAGAATCAATCATTTGGGTTGGAAGGGTCACAATTCTTTTTGAAAAGGTGTGAGTCAGTATATTTTATATGCTACTCTGTTGTGTGATGTGAATTCAAAAAGGTTGATCATCTGGAAATAAATTCCAAGCCAATCTGCTTTGTGTACAATGAAACTAGAAACAGAAATTACTTTTATTGTTGTGTTATATACTATTTAACTAATGGAAAAATGGAATTTTGAATAAATTTTTTTCTTTTCTTCCTTCCTACCTTTTATCCTTCTGCTTCTCCTTCATCTTCTCTCTGCCTTGACATTGGGGATAAAAAAGTGACTTTCTAGACACTGTAATGACTTAAAAGCATGAAGTTAATACATTTCAAACAGCCTAAGACTTTTTGTTAGGAAACATATAAAGAATTTGCTGTTTATTTAATTGCCAGTGTTTTTGCTGTTTGCTGTGTCCTTTTGTTTTAACTAGTAAACCAAAGAATATTTGCACTCCAAAGTTTTCTTGCCTTTTTTTCCCCTTGTTGCATTTGAAATTATAAGGAACAAACTTGACCTATACCATCAACAAAAACATCATAGGGTCTGACATATGGTTTCAGCATTACCTGTGGGTTTTGTAAGACAGAAAATTAAGTTTTATTTATGTTTGGTTGGTCATTAGGCTACAAATATTCCTAGAAATGTGCCAGAGAAATGTGTTCAAAATATGAACACCTTTTATAGAAGCCACTAGTTTCCAGCAGAGAGAAAAGATTAATGTACTACTTGGCTGGAACAACAGGACAGTACACCAGAATTTGCCAAGAAATAGAATATTAAGTTGATATTTGAAGGATTATCATGTGAGATCCCCTCCATTGTTTTATTTAAACAGTAAATACATTATACTTTTGTTGATAAAAAGTCCTATATACGGATGCACCTTCATGAGGAAAACTGCCGAAAAACCTGTAGAGTTTAGTTTCTGATATATTCATTTTCCTACCTAGAAAGAGAAAGCTCTTTGTTTTCTTTAGCAGTTCTTCTCTCTGGGATGAGAACAGAAAGGAACTTGACTTCCAGAAATTGAAACAGTTTTCTTTACCTATCCTATTTCTAAATCCTGTTTTGATTTCCCCAGAATAGCATAGTTTATAATGACTGTAACAGCTACCGAAAGGAAGGGACTGTACCTTTTTTAGAACCAGGTGTAATGTGTGCATGTGCTGTGTAAACCACAGAAGATTTTCTTCAGACACGACCCAGAATATTTTAATTTCTCAAACTGAATTTTCTCTGAGATAAAAATTGCTGAAATCATCTTTGTATCTTGCTAATGAACACTTATTTACACATCTCTGAACCATGTGTATTTTCAGTACGCAATACCTTCTTGCTCAGCTGCGTTATTCAGCTATTTACTTGTTAGAGTAAGTGAGAATTGCTCATGGAGATTTGATTATAAGGATGAAAACTTGACAACTAGAACTCTTATTTAGCTCACAATTGAGTTACATTCTTCTGAGATGCTGTAACAATGGTTCTTGTCTAGCATTCATTTTGAATTGCAAAGTGACTTCTGTAATGAAAGAAATCAATTGTATTGAGTTTCCAGCATCTACCATTGTAAATAGAAGGACCTAGCACTCAAGCTCATACTTTTTCAGTTAATTTATTTTAACCGCAGCATACATAAATAGTAGCTTTAATTATGAAAATTAAGAAATAAGTTGATAGCATTTTTCCCTGTAGTACACTTGTATTAAGGTGCTGACCCTCCAGCAGAAACTTGACATAGTAAAAAAGATTACAATGGTACTGTTTAATTACATGTAGCATAGTGCCATTAATCTGTGCTGCAAAATTGATGCAACATTGTCTTTTAATAGAGTAATAATTACTAATACATTAAAATCCAATCATCATAGATTTGTTTTACAATAGGCCTTAAAAACTCAGTACCTTAGGTGTTTCATATTTATAATATCCTTTCAGTGCTTAGTTACTGTAATGCCTAATGCCATCGGAGTACACGTTGATGAAGTTCTCGGAGTTAAAACCAATTTTATAGCCTTGTAGAGGTGTTGAAAAAGCGCTAAGTCAGACCTCGAATACCTTTTGCAAGGTACAAGAAACGTAATCTCAGCCATACAATGAAAAGAAGATACAGGGGATTATCTCAGCCATTTTGTGGGAGCCACCTTAAAAGGGATTCACTAGAACTTCTGGTATGTTTGTATACATAAACAAACAAAAAGACACAATTGGGTAAATTATAAGCTTTGTCCTTGAGCTCTCTTGAGATTTATCTCCATTTAGAAGGTGCAGAGATTATGAGGAATCTTAAGAGCTTTCAGCAACTGGCACAGGGTGATTTGTGTTTTTTTTTTTTTCCTAGAAGGAAAGTATCAAATCATGTCTCCTGTAAAAAAGACTCAATCCCACCCATAAAGCAAACTCCTGTAAAATAAAGGAGTGAGGAGATGGCTACTTGCTTTCTCATCTCTCTCTCTAATGAGACTACATTGCCCCAAGGAAGAAAGGAACTGATTTTGATGACAGTTGACTTCAGTCACTTTCCAGCTCCTTGTACCTTGTAGCTACAACAGCTATAATGTGATTATTTAAAGGTAAACTGGAGTTCTGCATGTAAGTCTGGAAGGGATCACAGCATGTTTGTTTTCATGGTCTAGCCAAGAGGAATTCACCCTAAATCACTGTCAGAGGACAGCATTTAAGGATGGTTAAGTTGTACATTGTATGGGCTTGGATGATCTCTCTGTTATGAGTATTGGCCATCCGGTGACCTGCTAACACAGCTTTCCTTCGGCCTTACATGCTTCTTCAGCCCTGCTGAGCAGGTGAAATATTCTTAGGACAAGTCAACTCCTTCCTACTGTTTTTCACCTGAAAATTATTTTGCATTTTGTATGCATCTAAGCAGAACAGTAGATAAGACTATGCTACCCACTTCACTTGATAAAAAAACCCAGAGATGAACACTAGTTTCCAGTTTGTTTGTTTGTTTTTGCTATGTCATTTGATCTCTGAAAGAATAATCTACCTCTTGATTTAGCTGTTAATAGTTTTACCTATCATCTATACCCTCTTCAGTGGAGTAAGCATTTAGCTGTGATTTCAGTACATGTACTTCTGAGCCTTTTTTTTTAAAGTCCTTTTGAATGCATTACAGAGGGTGTACTTCAGCAGGAACATGAAATGAAGATTACTGTTTGCATAACCATTTGCAGAGAAACTTCATTACAACTGTTTTTTATTGAGATTTGGGCAGGTCAGCCAACATTCATGGTTAAGTGGCAAACATCTGTGCTCTGGATACAACAACTGTCAAAGGAGATTATATTTGTCCAGAAAAGTTCTGTACTATCTTTTTTTCTATGTTTATCACATAAATGAAACTTCTCTTGGGAGGGAGAAGCTTCCTATTTATCTTAAAATCAAAATTACTACTCAAAACCACACCCTGACTATTACTCAAAAAGTTTAGAGTAAGTAATGTAGTTATTTCCAGTTTGTTCGAAACAAACAAAAAACCCCAACCCCCCACCCTGCTAAAACCACCAAACTCAGCCCCCCCTTGTATCTGAAAGATCTAACAAACTAATCCATTATAACTTACTAGTATTTTCATGCTAAATTTTGCATACTGCAGCTAAAATTATATTGCAGTTTTGTAATTTGTAGTATTAAATATGTTGGGTTACCCTGTGATTTATTTTCCATTTATAAAAACGAGTAGTATCTCCATACAGACTATGTCAAAGAGCTTTCTCAGTTACAGCAGTGCTGAGTCCATATAACAAATCAAGGTTTCTTAAATTTTAAACTACAAATTGCTGAAGTGACTTCTCCCTTCTTAGTATTCAGTTTTATTATTTAGAGCTCTGTTTCCCAATTTTAAATGTTATATTTTTGGGCAAAACATTCCTGAATCAATACTCACCTTTTCGTGCAAGCTTAAGAAATACAGGTGCTGATATGTAAGTTCTAACAATTTGTAAATTTCTACTTGTTAGCACAACACCAGTTTCTGGACAAACATGCCTTGCAGCATTTCTTTCTACTGGAGAGCAAATTGAAAAGAGGCAGCTTATAACTTTGGGATGTACCATGATTACACATTGTCAGGCAAAGAAGTAGACTACAATGATTAAGAATAATGTAATTAAGATGGTATTCCCCTTGCCCAGATTTCCCAAGCAACCAAAACTTATTTGTTGTTCTCCCCTGTGGGAAAGTCTTGGTGTAGCCGGCGAAGGACAAAGGTGGAGCTTCCTACGTTACTGTAATTTAGATACAAATTACCATCATATGTCTGATGTTCCACTATTCTGAAAATCTTAACTCCTGATTTTAAACTCATACTTTCCATTGGCTTCATGACAAATTAACTCCTATTTCAGTTTGTATTAAATACTTAGGTTTAAAATGTGCTTTTATTATGCACCCAAACAGGAGCTGAGACAAAAGAGAAGCTGGCCTTGTGCATCATATCGTACTTCCTAGATACCTTGTTTTTTTCCATTAGTCAGTAGGTTTTCTCTCTGCTATAAAGAGCTTCTTTTTGGATATAATTCTGAAGGGTTTAATACATTCAGGTCATTCTAAGAGAAAATTGCTGGCTTTTCACCCACTTGTTCTCCAGTTCCTGCTGGCACCTTTTCAGAGTGTCAGCCTCCTGGTCTTTACACCTAGAGCCGTTCATTTGCAAGACATTTGTGGGACATTTTGAGCTGCATTTTTCCAAATTCATTTATTGTTGATTTTTCTGGCCAAGCCACAGCTAATGGTGGGAGAAAAATACTGTTCCATTTAGGTTGCATAAGGGTTTTCTAATGCAGGGAGTATGGTACTGCAGATGGAATAAATCAGTCTAAGTAGGGCTCCTATACCACCAACCTGTCTTTTCTTGTGTGGGAATACAAATGCACCACTTATACTCCACTACAGAATACTGTTTAAAAACTACTTGACTTTCTTGAGCAGGACTTAGATGTCTTTTTATTTGGGAATCTATTTCAGTAGCTGGGCTTGGCTTGGGTTCTGAGAAATAAGTCCCCTGGCTGTTGAGAGCTTACTGCTAATTAAGGGTTCCTGTGACATGAAAGGACAGCATTTACCCATTCCAGAAGCATTTTGCTGATGCTTTCCGCTTACATCACTGACTGGACTTGAGATACTATGGTTTTTCACTGTATTCATTTGGGGTTTGGTTCTATTTTTGTGGAGAGTCACGTCCCAGAACTGCGTATCATCTCGTAGGCATGCTAAAAGATTGCAGAAATAAAAGAAACTAAGGGTGTCTGGTTTATTATGCCCCGGGGCTTTGAGCCAGAGGGGGAGTAAGTGCATTGGTCCCAGACCATGACATGAGATCAGCTGTTACTTTCAAGGGAGCTGGTTCTGTATCTCAAGGATCTTGATAATTCAGCAACCAAAAAATTATCTCATCCTTGGAACTAAAGTGAGTCTCTTTACCCAACTAAAAAGCTGTCTTAGTTACAGGCTGCCTAACTTGATTTCAGTAGTATGGACACTCCCAAAGGTACATTTGCTGCGCCATCAATTGAGAAACTATTAGTGAAAAGTGGAAAGGAAAGCTCAGCATTTTTCTGGGAGGAAGGGCTGTGATCAGACAAAGATCTCATTAAGTTTGCTTTGCCATCCACACTGTGATAAGGACTACTGCCTTCTGTAAGCACAGACATTTCACTTTGGCTAAGTAGGACAATAGGTTTAAGCCTACAGTTCCAGTATGTTATGACACTGCAATCTACAGTTTGCCCTAAAGCTAGAACTGAGAAGGGTGTGCTACAAAATACAGAAACGGGGAAGGAGGCCCTTTATACAACAGTATCAAAGAAAACTAGTCTTTGCTACTGTTTGGAGCTGGGAGAATGTTGGCTTGAGGCATTCTGCCTTCCCACCTCATTTCTGATTAGCAAAGCAAGGGCTGGAGAGCAGCACAAGTAAACTACAGGAAAAGGTGTTTATGTTGTTAGTTCATTGACTGTCTGTTCTCCACCTTCTGCATAGATAGAGTCCTATTCTCTACTTCATGTATTCTTAAGTAAAATTGCTCTTTACTCTGGGCTGAGGAGGAATTCTCATCACAGAAGATAGTCTTAACCTGTGGTGTTTGGCTTTCATTTGCATTTTTTGGATGGTTAGGATGGAAGCTGGCAGAGTGGGTATTTCTGAGGGACAACTGGAACTCTTCTGAAATGAATATAGATGTACTGTTGTGCACTACGAAAACTTCTGTAACATTGGGAGTAAGAACTGTAGAAGGCCCTTGGTGGCAGCTTGAGAGAAGAGGCCATTTTACAAGGCACAGTTTAAAAGTAGTTCATCTTTTGTGCACATTTTGTGTTTGTTAAAGGATCTGCCTGGATTCAGTCTACAAGCAGATGATCTTAAGAATTTTTGGCTGTTCTAAAGCTCAATATGGCTGTTAATTCAGAAGCAACTGCACCAAATCAGTTTTCTCAAGAGACATTTCAAGTCATTCATCAATTCATTAAAGATTTGGTTCATCTGCAGAATCTGTTTACTTGTAACTACTTAGTAGTGCCAATTTCCACAGAATGCAACATATGGTTATTTGTAGTCTTTTTACCTCCTGTTTTAGTTCTTGTTTTAGTCCATGTGGAGTTTTGTTCTTTTTTTTTCTTTTCCTTCAAGGAGACCAAGCTAATGGAGTTTCATGAAGAATCATTTAGGATGAAAGAGAGCAGTTGTATATGGGAGTAACACCATAACCTTTTGCTGGCACCTCCCTAATGTTTCTCCACAGGATGCATTTTCAAAGCTGTAGATGTGCACACACAACTAGTTTCTGCTTCATGAGTTTGTCCTACTACATACCTGCTCAGCAGTCTCTCAAGCCCTGACTGACCCAGGGCTTTGGTCTCCCTTAAATCCTAAGTTTCTGATGGAATCAAATGGAGAGCTTTCATAGCGCTCTGCTTGTGCCCCCTGCATGAATTTTCCACTTAATTGAGTGGTATGTGCAATAAATGCCAAAATTAATGTTTCTTGCCAAAACAGGGATATGAGACCTCCTGTGATGTGGGATGTTGACAACAGCTATAAAAATGTTTGCATTTACATTTGCAGTTGGTGCATAAGAATACGTGCACTGCTAGCTACACAGTAGGCTGTTCCTCAGCATCAGGAAAGCTGCTTTTTCAAGTTTTGAGGGTGACAAACGATGGATTCAATTGCAAGAAAAAAACCATTTACTAATTGCTGTAGGGTCCCAGAAAAAATACAAGAAGACAAGACAATGCTAGCTGGAATGGAAATACTCCACTACACTGTTCCTGCAGATGAAAGGAATCAATAGAAACACTGTATTCTAGCCATGAAGAATTCCTCAGCAGGGGTTTCTGCCATGTAAGACTGGGCACCTGATCCATATTAAGTAGTTTTGTCTAAACACTTGCACTAAAAGAGTAGCTACTACAGTGATCTGAGCCATACAGATGGTTTGTATAAGATGAACATATGTGACCAGCTCAGTGCTGAAACCTCTCAATGACCTCTCTGCACTGGCAGCCAGAGGATGGCTGCAGAGAGAGAGCGGAAATGGGGAGGATGACCTGGCTGCACGGAAGGCATCTTCAGTCACAGCAGAAACCACATGTCTCCAAAACTCACGGACTTCTACAGGCATTAAGGCTGTGGGGAAATACCATCTGTTGGAGGCCACGCTTTTGTTGTGTTCAGTGAAGGGTGCCACAGTTTTTAGCATGGATTCCAGTTCTTGGTCATGGCAAGAAACATCTGGTAGCCCCCTTCACTCATGTTTGTAGAGAAATCTTTTTTCCCAGTGAAAAGACCTTTGCAAATCTCTGTGAGCAAAACCATTTAGAAAGCAAATAAAGTACTTGAAAATGAGCCTTATGATCCCAACAGATCTTTTAGCAATATTAAAAAATACACAGTAAAAGCAAGTCAATTCCTTCTTTCGCCCTGAATAAAAGTTTTCAAGGTGCTCACCATCTCCAGCAGCAGACAGTAGAAAACATTTTCAATGGGATTAAGACTCCTCCAGTATCCACAACACATGCAACATTCCAGTTTATAAAAGACTCAAAGAAAAAAGCCCAACCCAATTATATAACTTGTTAGTCAAAAGAATGACATTAGAATATACACAAAATTCATTTCAGTGCACAACAGGAAAATTCACTGTTAATAAAAGAACTTGGCTACTGTAGGCATTGAAGTATAACAGAAAAAAACCCATGATCTTGTTCAGTATTACAGGATACTGCATGGAGTATTTGGCAAACTTTTCCTGGCGTAAAATATCTGATAATGTTAATGACAAATATATATTAGTTCACACTGCTCACTAAAAGACAAAGTAGATTTGGTCCTCTTCTTTGAACTCACTTACTTTGTCATGAGTCTCAACCACTTTAAACTCTTACCTGTCTGAGTCCAGAATGTGGATATCCTGCTATTCATCTCCCACTGTGGGTCACTCATTGAAAACTCAGTAAGACACCTACTCATTTTTTGGCTAGACATCCACTCTGTTCATGTTTCCACCTACTATCACCCCACTTCGGTCAGCAGCAATACCCTCATACCTTGTTTCAGATTGATGCAGGTATTTTCTTATAGCTGTATGACTTTTTGGACAAAGCACTACTGAGGGAACTTCTAGGTTCAAAAACCTTTCCATCATGAGTGGTTCTTTGCTTTTTGGATCTTTTTAATATAGACAAGGTTCGCTTTAAAAACATAAAATATTATCACTTCTATGCACTTTCTTTTGTGTCTTACAGGTTAAAAAACCCCTGTAATCTGTTGAGGAAACTCTAATTTTCTGTGTTTTGAAGTGTGAGCTCTTTATTGGTTCTAATCCCAGCCTATGCACAAAAATGAGGAAGCTATAAAAGATCCTGACTTCTTAACAAGGCCTGCTTACTAGATACCTAAAGAACAAATCCTGCTAAGGAGGTACATCAAGGACTATTTTTACTTGGGACACATAACCACTAACTTCCAGGCAAATTCAAGAGTAAAAAAGCTGGAGATAGAAGGCTGTAGCATGTGAAAGGCTAGGGCTGAAACAGCTTGTTCAAGATCATATAAGTTCCAGTGCTGGATAGAACTAGCACTGAAAATGAACTGGGTTCTCTTAGGATTTGTTTATAGAAATGCCCACAAGACTATGCTGCTTTAGATTGATACAATTCTTAGGAGATTATTAAAATAAAATTGGTACTGTAAGGATGATCGCTTAGGCCCTGTGGGTATTTCCACTCTGAACTAGATGCTGCTCTTGCAGCCGCCAGAACCACTCCCATCCTGGAAACTTCCCTTTCTTCTTCCAAGTGGGACCCCAATCCCACACTGTAGCAACAATAAACAAAGTATTGAATATTGAGGCTGAACCAAAGCTCACAGATGGTTGTGAGCTCAATCTGTTGTTTCCTCAGGAAGAGGAATCGCAAACTGACTCACAGCTCTGCCCACCCCAGGGAAACAGCTTCCTCTTCCTGTCATAGTAGAGACAAACCACAATCAGTGATGTTCTCTCTGCAATGCACAGCAAACTGCCCCAGGCCTCTCACTGCTGGGAAACTTGTTCTTCTACTGACCTGGATTCAAATGCAATAGACAAACTTTCAAAGTTTAATTAGTTATGAGGATATTTGTGATGTGACAGAATAACACATACTCAGTGCAATGGGTTGTTTCTGTGCACATTCAACAATATTTGCCACAGTTAAAGCTTGCGATTTATTGTAGACTGATCATCAGATCCGTGTATCCTTGCCTGCCTCCAGAGATTTTTGTTGTAGCTTCCAGTAATTTCCCTGTGGGTGGTACCCGTGACATGCAGTTGCTTGGGGCAGTTTTCCTGCAGCGCGAGCTCCCTCCAGTGCCCACAGTGTGAGTTGCAGCCGGAGTATTCGAACCCACGCAGGGAAGCTTCCCCTTCCAGCCGAACCGTGTCGTAAAGTCACAGGCATTGCATCGCTGTTCCTGTTATTTCTAAAGGAGCGAAAGCTACATTTGAGATCAGAAATGATAATTTATTCTCTTTTGGAAGTCTCCAAATAGCTATCACTCAAGTACCTATTGCCTTTCTTTAGTGTAGACAGTAAAGCATTAACAACCAAGAAGATAATCATGCAGCAAAACAAATTTTTCTGTTAGATTCAGAAGCAATCAAAACCTTACAAGAAAGGTTCCTCATGAATTAAAGTTCATCTGTGCAGAGGGAGTATATAGGTGATCTCCACAGTAATTCTGTGCATTCCTTACACAATCCTCTGTTCCCTGAGCACTCCCTGGATTTAAGGAGCAGGGAGCTTACAGCTCCCAGAGGCTCTGACTTAGGCTGCTCTCAGTCAGCCAGGACAGGGAAGTAGCAAGAATGAATAGCCCCATGAGATCCCTCTCTATAACTCAGATAAAGTTTGTCATCATCTGAATTGGTTGGTTATACGGGAAAAATCCTCACTAGATCTACTGCTGAGATACAGAAGTTCTATGAAACTCCAGTACAATTACATTCTGAAGAACAGTCTCACACCACAACCATCTGCAATAATAAAATGAATAAAGTGTGTTCATTCTACTTAACTCACTGACTTGACCAAATACAATGCATTCTGCTACTTGGTTCCTTTGCTTCACTAAGGGGTCACTCCTGTGGGTTGCAGTTCTCCATGAACTGTTCCAGCGTGGGTCCCTCCCACAGGGTGCATTCCTTCAGGAACAGGCTGCTCCAGCATGGATCCCATACAGGGTCACAAGTCTTGCCAGAAAACCTGCTCCAGTGCATACCTCCATGGGCTGCAGGGGGACAGCCGGCCTCAACACCGTCTTCTCTATGGACTTCAGGGAATCTCTGCTCCTGCACCTGGACCACCTGCTCTCACTCCTCCTTTGCTGACCTGGGTGTCTGTGGGACTGTTTCTCCCACAACTGCTGCAAAGTAGGTTTCACATCTTTTTAAACACATTCCCACAGAGGCCCCGGTATCCCCCTGTCTGAGGGTCAGAGCCGTGCCCAGCGGTGGGTCAATGGGAGCTGGTGGGAATGCCGTGCATGGGCCGGGGCAGCCCAGACCTGTCCTCGCAGAGGCCACCCCGCAGCTCCTCCGGCAGCACCTGCACACCTGGACACCCACAGACCTGCACACCTGCACACCTGGACACTTGCACACCTGGACACCTGCACACCAGACACCCACACTCCTGCACACCCGCACATCTGGACACCCACACATCTGGACACCTGCACACTTGCACATCTGGACACCCGCACCGAGCACCACCTCCCACACACGGACAGCCAAAATCCTGTCGGTGTGCAGGTATTTCACATTAGTGGTTCGACCTAAAAAGTTCCCACAACCAGGGCCGAAAGCAGTGATTTGGATTAGTTAAACAGTAAATAGAGCAAAAAATAATTACACAATATAAAAGACGTAACTACAGGTTAACTCTAAACGGAGGCGTCATGCCTTACACCCGGGCAGCCTGGTCTCGCAATGCCCCTGCCCGGCGGTGGCCTCTCCAGGCACACGTGGCTGTGCCCACAGAGCAGCAGGACCGGCGGCCGCTCCCGCTCCTTCCCGCCTTTCACAAGCGTCGTGGGAAAGCAGCGGAGGGCAGGGCTGGGCGCAGGCACCGCCGCCCTCGCACTGGGGCCGCTCTCCCCGCTCCCCTTCTCACGCCTCTCCCTCTCCTGATCCCTCCCCTGCATCCCGCACGGCACTTCCCGGCGGGCTGGCTGCGCACGCGCAGTGCCTGCGCCGCCTGTGCCGGGGCGGGGCCGGGCCGGGCCGGGCGGCAGCGGAGTCAGGCCGGGGCCGGGGCCATGGCGGCAGCAGGGTTGCGCTTCGACGGGCGGGTAGTGCTGGTCACCGGTGCCGGCGGAGGTGAGCGGCGGGCTGAGGGGCCAGGGGGGCCCGGGCGGTGCGGGCTCCGCGCAGCCGCGGCCCTGGTGGGTGCTCCGGCGGGGCTGGCCGGGCCGGGCCGGGCACAGCGCGTTTCTGTCCC
>VWZD01006986.1:93062-115173 GCA_013396695.1 Sakesphorus luctuosus
CCCCGGCGCTGCCCTGCCCCGGCATTGTCCTGCCCCGGCTCTCCCCTGCCCCGGCTCTCCCCTGCCCCGGCTCTCCCCTGCCCCGGCTCTCCCCTGCCCCGGCACTCCCCTGCCCGGCCCTGTCCCCGTCCCGCCATCCCGGTGCCTGCCCCCCTGTCCCTCGGCCCCGGCGCTGCCCCCGCTCCGCTGTGGCGGCGGGGCCGGCCCTGCCGCACGCCTGTTGTGTCTTCCCTGTCCGCGTCCCTCCCGGGAGCAGGGCTGGAGGCACGTGGGAGAAGGCAGGAGAGCGGGAGGAGGGTGGGACAGATTCGGGCAGGGCAGGGCGGCCCTCGCCCTTGGTGGTCTGCAGGCCGGGCCTCTCCAGGGAGGGGGATCAGCAGTGGAATGCTTGGTTTTGCCAGGAAACATCTTTGTATTTGTTGTGGTGGTGTGGGCTTGGTTGGGGTTTTGTTGTTTATTTTTTCCCCTTTTACTATTTTTTACTTCTTTCTTTGCTTGCATACTTGACCTTTGCCTCCTCTGATATTCGAGCAAAAATAGGAGCTGTCAGTGTATCCACTGAGTGAGAGGTGAAGTTTGTTTGTCATGAGCTGCTAAAGGAGCTTGTTCTGCCATCCTCTAAGAGGGTTCTGCCCTTACTACAGCAAAGTTTTGCTCTCATTTTGTGGAGCTGCACATAGCAAGAGGTATCCTAATTAGGTGATGTCTTGTGAAGAAGATGTTGTGGAAAGCACTGAGCAGTCCATGCACATCATCTGAAGGTGACCAGCCTGAGCATAATTCAGGCCAGGTCTTTTTGTGGTGCTTTCCTGCTTTTACCAGACCTATAGTTACCTGCTTTTCCTTGTATAGCAAGTCTCACTGAAAAACTGTTAAAGACCTGTGGTCATAGCAAAACAAAGCCACTTTGACAGTAACAAAGCTTCTAAAAAGCACTACATTGAGTAAAAATTGCTTGTTATAAGTGTGGGTATGGTGACCTTTGTACTCCTAGTATTAGATTGCTTGAATATGATTTAACAGAGAAAACTCACCCTGGGTGTTTTATTTCACAATACCTTTTTAATAGGTGGTTGTTTAAGCCAAGATAAAGGGAAGCGCTGTTAACTTCAGCTTAATTCTTGTTTTGCTTTTTTTTAGTTTACAACAGTGTAGTTAGACTACTGCTAACAGCATTGTTTTTCAACATTGATTTTTGGATTGGATGCTGGTGCACAGGTCAGAGCTGGGAATTTATCTAAACATATGGAACACTAATTTGTTTTAAACTGAGGCCTGTTTTCACACAGAGAGGCATCTAAAATACAGTAGTTTCTTTTCACTCAGGGAAAATGCCTTGTGAACTATTGTTCCTGCCTGGCATGCAGCATTTTCAGTGTTTATGCCATGATTCTTAAGTATTCAATTCTTGATGACCAATTGAGAATGCCAGCACGTATTACCTGCTCTGTTCTTTGTGCACTTCTCAGTTGTGTGGCTTTTCAGAACAACAACAACAAAGGTTTTCTTGGACTTGGGTTACATCAGGCAGTGGGTGTACACACACCTGACATGTGATCCTCTCCATTGCAGAGGCCTGAGGGAGTCTTAAGGGAACTTTCAATTTTTTGGTGTGAGATTAGTGTGTTTCAAAACAGTCTAAACAGTGTGGGGATTTTTTGGTCCTTTTTTTTTTTTTTTCTGAGAACTGACTTTGAATATTCTGGTGAAGAGCAAAGAAAAACTGCACTCTGAAGATTTTTTTTCTACTGTTCATTGCTTGCTCATTCAAATATCGTTTTCTTTCAAAAGGAATAACATTAGGATCAGTGCCATTGATCTCAATAACTTTTGACTGGTACAGATATAATCTGTAAATGATTTATTGTAACAAGTGACTAAGGTCTAACATAACTAGAATCTCAGCCAGAGTAAAGATTCAAGACTCTTGTTTTGCATGTGATGCAGGATTGACAGATTGGCAGTTTTCACAGGCAAACTGTGTGTGTGTCTGGTTGACTGATTTGTTAAGCATTCCTTTGTATCTGCACGATTTTGTCAGTACAACTTCAGTCACAGTTACAATTCTGTTCAGTTTCATTTCCAAATCTTAACTTTAACCAGGGAAGTATCTTATTCACTTAGGGTGTAATTAATTAACTTGAAACGTCCCCTGCACCTCCAGTGTTACATCAGGACATTAGGCGTTCTTCCATTCAAGAGTATTTTTTGGTCACAAGCACAAGCTCGCAGCAGACAGCTTTCCCAGATGAATGCAGTAACAAAGAGTAAGCATCAGGATTTTTTTCTCGACTGGAGGTTTTGTCTACAATTTATCTGTTTTGTTTTATGTTTTGTACTTATACAAAATCTTGAACTCCTGGAGGAAATAATGTTTTACTTTATATCTTCAAGGTGTTTGTGTTGAATTGGTGCATTTTTCTTTATCCAATTCATTTTTATGTAGCTTATGCCTGAATTGTGATCCAGGAAACACTTGTTTTTAACTTTGTTTTTCTTTTTTTACCTAGGTTTGGGCAGAGCATATGCTCTGGCTTTTGCTGAAAGAGGAGCTTCAGTGGTTGGTAAGTAACCTTTGCCTTTTCATACAGCTTGCATTCAACAGTCCATGCCCTTTTTGTCAGTAACCTTTGTTATTTAATGGTTTTCTGTCTTATCTTTTGCTGTTTAAATTTTGCTTCTAAGCCTTATTCTCTCATGGGGCAAGCTGCCCAAGCTTGTCCAAAGGCTTATCTTTGCTGGAAACCCAGCCTGGGTCAGATAATTTCCCAGATTTGACTTTCAGCTATGCACACCAGTCTTTACCATGATTTGTGGCCGGCGAGTGTGTTGTCTGAGGTGAATATTGCCCAGGAGCTTCCAGTATGAATATTTGAATAGGTGAACATGTTATCTCAAGAAAGAAGTTACTGGAATGTAATGCAATAGCATCGTTTCTGCAGCTCATGGGACAGAAGAGCCATCTAGTCTCAGTGACAGTGCCAAATACCTCTCAGTAAAAGTATTTCTGATGATTTTGTAGGCCCTTGGTTGAACCTTTTCAGGGCATATCTAGTTGTGAAAAATGCTGCATCACAAGGTAGTTCTGAAGGTCAGGTTGTGTTCTTGGGCGCTCTGTGGCAGTCGGCATTGAGGGTTTTGGATTGACTGTTAGGAGAAGTTTGTTCACTGAAGGGGTTGTCAGGCACTGGAACAGACTGCCCGGGGAAGTGGTCAAGTGAGCACCCTTGGAGATATTTAAAGGATACGTTAATGTGGCACTTGGCATGGTTTAGTGCTGGACCTGCTCACTTGTTTTTAGTAGTTTTCTAATGAAAGTCCCAATCTTCATAAAAATTTCATAAAAATTGCTGGGTTTACTTCATTGATTAAATCCGAGTATGTGCATAGACAACTCTAAAAAAATCTAGGCAACTTTTTTCCTTTTTATTTTCTGGTAGTTGCTATCTTTGATACTTGTCTTATTTACTAAAGGCATGAATACTTCTCCTCAAATTCTTATTTAACAAAAATTATGTCACTAAACAGCCCAAATGTTTTGTATGGATTCTGTGTAGCTAGTTGTGTTCTGACTCTGCAGAAAGATCTGAAAGAAAATTTATTGTACTGCCTTACCACAGCTAATGCTCCTTTATTGCTTGGCCTTATTGCTTAATAGTTATATCAGTAAGTTAAGAATTGACTGTAAGGGCAACTTCTTGTTTCCTTTTGGAAACTGCACTGCTCTTACCTTTTCTTAGAGTATTGCTTTGCAAATACCTCTGCATGACTGCATTTGTCTGTCTAGTTCTCTTTTGTTTCTGACTTCATACACTTGAGAAGTCACATGTGTAAATGTGATTTTTTTTAAACTCAGGCAGATACAAAACTCATGATATGTCTCTTTAACACAAGTTCTATCGTTTTAAGTTATGGAAATGAAGGTATGTTGTAAGAACAATGATCAAATACTCTGAAAGATCATGGTAGCTTTTCTGCCCAGTCCCACATCCCTCTCTGAGTGAGCTGCTGTTGGTGTGGTTAGACTGACAAGAGTAATATAGGTGGAAAAACTCCTTTTCTCTCTCCCCAAAGGCTGCCTGCTATCTCGTTTGTTTGTCATGCTTTCGTCTCTCACGCATCTCATAAGGGAAAAGTTGAAAGAGAGAGGAAGGGATGCCTTGCTTTTGTCTTGCAACTTGTTATGCCCACGCCTACCATTTCTTCCAGTCTAACTGAGAGCTCTTCTATGTTGCTGGTTTAGTTTAGTTTAGATTAATGTTTTTGAAGCATGTGTGTATTATTCTTATTTTTGTTTGCATGTGGAGTTCCTTTAAAAACCAAACTGGAAGATGGAATTTAGCAGCGCATCTGCAGTGTTCTACATGTATGTTATATTTGTGACACCAGACTACAGCAAGAAATGAGCTGGCTTATATTTTTAAAAAGCATGTACTGTAAATGTCATATCCTCAGCACCAACTGTTTCACTCTTCAGATTTCCTTCTTCTGCTCTGTTAGTAACACACTCGTAGCCTTAGAGGAATTCTCTGAGGTTCAGACTATAGCCATGCTCTGTCACAACTATACTACAGTCTCTGGCAATTTTTCTACTGGATGTTTTCAGATGGAAATTACATGACGTAAAGCTGGAGCTTAAAATAATGTTATTTGTCTGTTGCAAAACCTAGAATAGCTCAGTTGTTTCTTGCATACTAATTTTTGCTTCAACTCTGTTGGTGGCTATACTCAGCCCAAGGTACTTTGCTGCCTCTGAATATTTTCCCAAATATTTAATCAAGTTTTTGTCAGCAAAAAGTAGTGAAAGGTAAACATATGTAAGCTTTGTCTTAGGTTTTAATGTCTTAACAAGACTGAATGTTATGTGTAAGTGTTTACCACAAAATTGTCCACTCTTATTTCCCAGGACAAATTAGAAATCCTAGTTCCTGACTTGCTTTCCTTTAATTTCATGTTGAAGACTTGTGATGTAGCAGACTGAGCAGTCTGCCTGTGTTCCCTATCCTAATGCTTCACTGCACTTGAAGTTTGTCCTAATGCCTTACTTGAATTTCGCTAGCTGCTTGTCTGGACTGATAGGTATTGATCTGTTTAGCTGGGAGATTTTGTCTCTTTTTTTTTCATCGATCTTTTAGTATATTTGAGCATATCATGGTGTTCTATTTTAATTCTTGCTGCCTCAGACCAGGCATGTTTTGGGTTTGTTGTTAATTGGTTGGGGTTTTTGTTGTCATATTGCATCCCTCCCCTCTACATGCTTCCTTCTTCTGGGCTTTGGCATTTTGATTTACTCATATAAATTTTCTGCAATGTTTTTATACATTTCTCGTGAAGTGCTGCACATGAAGTTGAATACAGGATTTCAGATGAGACTTTCTTGGTCTGAGTAATAGACAGTGATTTTGTCACGTGTCTTGCAAGCTGTGTTCCTGTTTGCATGGAGAGATTAAAAAAAGGCACAAAATGGGTTTATTTAATTTTGTGAAAATACAGAAGACTTGTAATTGCTGTTTACCATCAAAATCAGCAAGAATATCTTGCATAATTTGTGGATTTCCCTGTGTGTGGCTTCTTGAGGACTTCTAAGAAGTTGGAAGGCACAAAGCT
This sequence comes from Sakesphorus luctuosus, assembly GCA_013396695.1. Classification (NCBI taxonomy): domain Eukaryota; kingdom Metazoa; phylum Chordata; class Aves; order Passeriformes; family Thamnophilidae; genus Sakesphorus; species Sakesphorus luctuosus. Next base: position 98,670 of record VWZD01006986.1, read on the forward strand.
GGAATTTACGATAGCGAAAGACTGTTTAGCAAAATACCAGAGTATGGCATGGAAATTCAGTCAATCCTGGCTTGCATTTTCATTTTGCACTCTTTTAAAAATACTTCTTAGCGTTTTTTGAAATTCTTTGTCCAAATACAATGTTTGGCATTTTGGGGAGTGTATTTGTTCCCCAGGTGAATTCTGTGAAGTGGTGGGAGTGCAGTCACAGCGGAGGGTGGTGGTGCTGCATTACAGGTACCACCATTAGTGATGTGCACCCCAGGACTGACAGCAACCAGGACACAAAGCATCTCTCTGTGTCAGGTAGCCCTCTTATCCCACAGGAGCAGCATCTGAAGCTCCAGAGCAGGCGCTCCTCACTTTGTTCAGACCACTTGATCTCATCTATAATGAAGCTGACTAGTAACAGTTTAGCTACGCTCTTAAACAGGAACAAAGTCTTCTCAGTTTTGCTTACAATTAGGGCAATAGTTAGAGCAGTTTGACAAAAGACCAGATTAAATAGCCTGTGATTGGTATGCAATCTAGATCCTAATCGCTGAACTGCAATACAATTACAGAGGTAGCCTGGGCAGGGCAGACAAGTTGAGTGTGTGGTGGAGGGGGAAAAAACAAGTTCTGTTTCCCATATTATTGAAAAAAAAGGATAGTGTATGTTGCACTACTCCTTAAAAAAATAAATCATGTGTCCTACTATTCTTCTCTAGTCATCTGAGATTTCCAGTATGATCCAGGCTCCTTAAAACTTCCAGTGTGATAATGAGATAAGGACAAAGTGTGAAGTCTTGAATGTTAACAATGAAAAATTAATTTCTTTGTGAAGTCTTGAATGTTAACAATGAAAAATTAATTTCTTTGTCGTGCATAGTGAATGATCTTGGAGGTGATTTCAAGGGATATGGCAAGAGCTCCTCAGCTGCTGACAAAGTTGTCAACGAAATCAGAGCAAAAGGAGGGAAAGCAGTAGCCAATTATGGTATGTTTTTTTCCCAAATACAATGCTTTATCTATAGGAGTAGTGGGCTTGTTGAATTAAAAGTTGGCACTGCTTCATAAAGGACTACTGACAGCTTGCCAATAATGTAAGTTCAATAGGTGTAATATGATGTAGAGTGGGGAGACAGACCAAAAACAAGTGCATCAATTGCTTTTTTTCAGTTGAGATTTGTCTAGTAGTTCTTTTATACAATTTTTAACTATTGAACTATTAAGCAGATGTCTGCCTGCAGTTTTCAGAGGCAAAATGGGAATGGATGATTCTTGCTTGCTTTTCTTCATGTTTTCCTTGCAGTGGCAAACATGCCATTTAGACTTACTGTGGGGGGTTTGCTGTAGGCCACAAGGAAAGAGGGGCTGAATTTGAATTTAATTTGCATTGGAGTTGTACACTATTTGTTTTTCTTAGCCCCATGGAATTAGTTGTTAATATCCAGTTAATTTTATTTGAAAATTTGGACCTTTCTCTTGCAGATTCGGTGGAAGATGGTGAAAAGCTTGTGAAGACAGCCCTTGAGGCTTTTGGGAGGATAGGTACAATTGCTTAATTCGTGTTGAAACTTGTTTGCAAGCTCAAAGCCATTACAAAGAGTGCAATTGACAATAAGTGTGTGAAGTGCAGTGGGACAACAGTAATATACCCACCAACTCTTGATGCCCTTGGTCAGTGAAACCTGAATAAGGGGCTTTCAACTTTTAATCTGAATGGACAACTTTTCTGGGGATTTTTGGTGTTTTTAGCAGAACTTTAAGACTCAGTACATGATTCTTATTTTCCTACCCTTCAGAATTAATGAACTTTTTGAACTAATGGTTAACAATTTCTGTCTCAAAGCACAGAGCCCATCAAGTGTTATAACTAGTTGCATAAAATTAGCATAAATAATGTTGTTGAAAGGAAAATGTCATGCTTTGGAAGCTCTTCTGCTTATGTAGGGTCAAACTGCTTCTACAGAAATGGAAAAAAAGAACCTTGAGGTATTTTATCTAACCATTAATGGTTCGTTTTACCATGTGATTGCTACTATTTTATTATGATTTTAACTCAGGGCTAAATGGCTAAAAGTACATGTAATCAAGGCCAACAGTAACTGAATTAAATATACGACAAAAAATTGTTATGATCCAGTTACTTTATCAGCTTTGTGACTCTGTGATTCCTCTGGTTATCATTTGGGCTTTTGCAGCAAAGATCGTGACACAAACTGCATAATCACAATTCAGAGCACTCTAAATTCAAAGCAAGCTTCAAACTGTACAGGATGACTGCATCCTGCAGGTACTGGATTCCCAGGCAGCCAGCACTCCACAGCTGTACCTCCCTGTCAGGCTTTGCCCCTTTGGCAGACTGAGACTTGCCTGTCCTGAAGTATTATGTCTGTCTTACTGTGCAGTGTAGGATTCACTGTTCGAGACTAGGAGCTATAGAACAGTAATATGATGTATATATGCAGTGTTCTTGTCTGTTTATATTTCTAGAAGTAGGAAAAAAGTAGAAATAAACTTGGATTTTATCAGTGCATTCACTTTATTTCCTTTTTTCCCCCCTCTCCAGATATTGTCGTAAACAATGCTGGGTGAGTATACCTGAGGGGTTTGCCCTGTTTAAATGTGGACTGTCACTTTTTTGTAAACAAGTGTTCATCTTCTGTTTGTTTTGTTTTCCTAACGTTACATTTTAGGATCCTGAGAGACCGTTCATTTGTTCGGATAAGTAATGAAGACTGGGGTGAGTTGATGTTAAAATGACTTCAAAGTGTTCTTTCTGTGTGAAAGATGAAAGGCACATCCCTCCCACTGGAACAAGGAAGAGGAGAAGGCAGGGAAGGCTTACCTTTTGCCCTGAAAGCTTAGTGTTAAGCTGCTTGTGTTCAACTTGCAAACCAGATCTGTGCTGCAATACATGGTATGTGTAGGTAGTTCTGCAGGGGAAGAAAAGCTTTAATTGCCACTTGGAGTTGCTGAGTGGAATACAGAAAAGAGCCATGTGAATTGCACACAAAAGTTTCTGTGAGCAGAACACATTTCTAGCACCAGAATACTAAACAGGCTTAAAACCCCCAGAACTAACTACAGAGGAAAGCAAGCTGATGTGCCAAGGGACAGAAGTTAAAGGTGCAACCTTCAGTGAGATGGAAGGTGTCCATAGGCCAGTAGAGAAGACTTTTGCAAAGATGGTTTGTCTTCTGTCAGTCCTTGTCTGATTCTGCCAATGTGCAGGACTTTTGAATGCTTTTGAATTCCATGCAGGAAAGCCCCATCCAAGAGGCAGTGTTTGTGGGGAGCCCCCACATGATCAGTGTATGTTCAGGCAAGCACTTCAAAATGATCTATGAAAAAGGAAACAAAAGAGTCCACCACTCTTTTACTAGTAGTGTCAGAGTATGAAGAGAGTACATTTTTTTGTCATGAAGAAGAAACAGTTGATTTCAATTTGGGAGACAATATTCTGGGATTATTAAACTGACCTTAATTTTTTCCTAGATATAATTCATAGAATTCATTTGAGGGGATCATTCCTGGTCACTCGAGCTGCATGGAATCATATGAAAAACCAGAAATTTGGCAGGTAAAAATTTGCCTTCTGTTGTGCTTTTTCAGTAGAATATAATAGACTGATGCATATCAGTAAAGGAGGAGTTGTGTACCCTTTTTTTTTCACTGTCCCAAGGGTGAAGCAAAATCAGTTCTAATGTGTAAACCATTTCAGTTCTGATCCCCTCTCCCCAGCCAAATGTTTAAAGATTTTTTTTCTGTGTATTTGAATGCATTTTTCTGAAGATTCTGGACAGGAACTATAGAACTATGAAAATACTATTTGTTTTCATGGGAACTGGCTAGAAATCTTTGTTGTTGTACTGCTTCTTCTTCCTCAAGTGATTGGTACATGCAATTCTGCTTATAGGTAGTGGGGGTTTATTTTTGTTTGATGTTGGGTTTTTTGTGGCATTTTTTGGTTTGTTTGTTAGTTTTGACCTTTGGGACACATGTACTTATCTTAGAAGTTATAGGAGTGTTCTTTGTCTTGGTACATGTTACTACTAACTCAAAAGAGTGCAGTGAAATCAGATCTTTAATTTTTTTCACCTTTGTTGTTTTTCCTAATCAAAGTGCCAATGTTATTTTCATACCCACACGTTGAAAACTGTGTGAGCTATTTTCTCATCCTGTGACTTGAGTAACATTGATTCTCATGTAGAGAGCTGAGTTGTGAGGATAGAAAAAAGATCAGCAGGCAGAATATGTGGCTGGGAGTTGCATCTGTTTGGGAAAATGCTTCCCTTGTCTCCTTTTCTCTGTATTTGCTTAGATAACAGTGGTAGTCAGTGCTTCTACAGTTTTCTTATAGACATGTGCCATCTGCAAAATGCTTGCTTTATACAGAGTTTATAGCTTTTTTCATCTTAATCATATTAAGCCAGTGCTTGTAACACATCTCTTTATTTAGATTAAAACCATTGGATTATTGGCAGTGAGGCAGACAATAATAACAATTAAATAGGTGTTGATCCCAGCTATGCAGTGTGTTTGCAAGTAGATTTGAACAGAATCTCATAAGGCTTCTTTTTAAAGTGTAGACCCTTTTCTTTTGAATTCAAGTATGTGAGAAGACCTGCAGTACTATGTTTTCATGCCTCAAACCAGCTATGAACTGCAGTAGTTTTAGAGCTTTCATGTGAGAAGTTCAGTCACCTCCACAGCAACAGTGGGGACAGCAAAGGGCAAGACTTTCCTGTCTTCTACTGCCACATATTTAATGCACATTAGAATTCTCTGAATGTGAATTCTGTAAGAATGGATCTTCACATATTACCAGGTAGATACTATGGTCAAATGGTCAAATAATTTTCAGTAAAATAATTTTCTGCTGACCACTGAAAACATTTGTTAGTTGTAAGAATAATACCACTTGAAGTGCAATGAGAACATGAAAAGAAATTTCTTTATACTGTATCCTATTGTCAAAAAATGTCTTTTCTAGTTTGGCAGTATACCTCAGAAAGGCTCATGACTTTGTTAGTTTTCTGTTGCTCTGATAGTGCTTCAGGCTTTTTCATATATTTGCTGTCCATCAAACATGAAATAGTTACCTGTTTCTTAGCAGAACAAAAAAATAATACTTTCTTACTTACAAAGCTTTTGCTTTGTGGAATATGGAGACTATAATGACAGAGGTGGAAAATGCTGTTGTGTAGAATTGAATAAGTTGAAGAAGTAATTTAATATTCTTTTTCCTCTCCTCTCCCTTAAGAATAATTATGACATCCTCAGCTGCTGGAATATATGGAAACTTTGGTCAGGCAAACTACAGTGCTGCAAAGCTTGGCCTTTTGGGTCTTGCCAACACAATTGCAGTTGAAGGCCGGAAATACAACATCCACTGCAACACGATTGCTCCCACTGCTGGATCCAGGCTGACCCAGACCGTCATGCCACAAGGTGAATCACTTAAGGTCCACCTGTACTGATATTTTTCAGTGAATTGAAGCACAGCAAATTTTCTTATCTCTCTGAAAATGCAAATCCTTAACAGTTCGCACTCTGGTAATTCATTGTTTCACTGTCTTTTTGTCTCTAAACTGTCAACTTATCTGCTTTGTCTGTTGTGAGGAATTCCTACCTTTTTCCACAAGATAAGAAGCAATTTTTCTCGTTTCCAAAAGCAGTTTCATGTGGCAAGGTTGTTTAATTCTAATGTCTTCCAAGACCCTCCTACAGTAGTGGAAAGGCTTGTTTGTTTCATCAGATGTGCAGTCAGGTACATGCATGAGGTGTCTGCACTTGTTACAATATTGTCTAATTGCACAATATTGGGCTGTTGCACAACATGTCGTGTGTGTACTTGGTTGTTCCATGATCAGTAGGAGATGATAGTGAACTGAGTTGCCTAATTTTTCGTTATTGCACAGTTACTACTCTTTGAATGTTTGGAATGGTTTTAGCAGAGCATTGCATTGGGAAGTCAGAATAAAGAACATTTAAGGAGACAGCTGTGTGCAAAGTGTAAATTTAGGATAAATAGACTGACTAATTACTTTGGCAAATGACCAGAAGAAAGAAAAATAATTTGAAAGAAAAGGGGTTGTGAAAGGAAATTTCTCCCAGAAGGTCTTCCAGAGTAGCCTATTTCATTTCCCTCTTACCCTCCTTTTCCCTGATCTTGGACAGATTTCAAAGCTAGAGCTGCCTGGACAATCACGCTTTGCTCCATGACAATGTCTCAATTTTCAGATAGTTTTCTATTGTACCAGATACCAATAAAAATCCCAAAATACAACTGCTATATAAATTTAGCAAGGGTCATATTCCCTATATCTCATTTGGAAAAATCAGCATTTTCAAATAAGATGTTTCTTAAACATTCAGCAGTTGCAATAATTTCCATCATGTCTTGCCTTTATAACTGACTAAAAGGAAAATTGCTGATGTTTATCTGGCTTGCCCTTGTTTCTGGCTGCCTGTCACGTGGAAATTTAGGAAGGTACCTGGCTTTGCAGTCTGCATGTGACAGTGTTCCCAACATTTAAACAGACTTTCATCTCTCTGTCTGAGGAGCAATGTCATGGGGTTTGGTGGCATATACGTGTCTCATCAGTTGTTCATATTTAATGAGTCTTGAAGGTTTCATTTAGTTTGTCCTTTCTTTTCATGACAGAACACTGTTGGTTAAATTCTGGTTCTGTGGTTCATTGGAAGGTGTTAGAGTAAGAACAATTCAGTGAAATTGTAGAGGTTTATTTTCTATTTTATTTGTATTTTATAATTCCCCTTTCCAATTTGCTCTAGATCTGGTTGATGCATTCAAACCGGAGTATGTTGCTCCCTTAGTTGTTTGGCTTTGCCACGAGAGCTGTGCAGAGAATGGCAGTCTGTTTGAGGTAATTTTTTTATTTTTCCTTTCTTCCTTCTCTTTCCCTCCCCGTGCCCCTTTCCCCAAAATCAGTCAGTTTTTCAGCCTGTCCAGTCTTAACCTTTTTGCTGAAAGTAAATTACTCTGTGAAGTACTGCATTTTCAGCATGGATGGAAGAAATGCTGACCCTGTTGTCCAGTATTTGACGAGTACTTCAGGCAGTAACAGCTCTGTTAAATTCTGATGTGTGCTCAAAATGCTATCAATTTGATTGTTAAAATTCTTACTCTCTCATCTTTTAAGAATAAAAAGATACCAAAGAAACTACTTCAAAAGACATTTGTTTTCTAAATCATTCAAATACAAAAAAATAACTCGCAAGAAGGATGAATAACATGATATTCATTATAGGTATTGTCATCAAACTGCTGCCTCAGTTGGAAGCTGTTATTTTGTACTTAGATTTTGTGTTGGTCACATTCTGGTGCTTAACTAGATTGTTAAATACAACCAGCAGTAGTTCAGAATTTTTTATTATGTTCGAATTTGTTCTGTAGTATAGTTTTGTTTCCCTATACTACCAAAGGTTTGCTTTGTGGCGTGTGCTAAGCTGATGATTTTCTTTTTTTCTTGGCAGGTGGGAGCTGGATGGATTGGAAAATGTAAGTACTTTATGTTGTAAGATTGATCTTGTTTTCGAGTTTACATTAAAAATGTGCAAGTTTTCTTAGCACTTATGCTCTGCTCAAGACGTTTTTATTCAGAGAGAGAAAATTAACAACAGACTAGGATTCTGAGGAAGCTGCTTATTTTAAGTAAAAGTCACAAATTTAACTTCATGTGGGAGAAACTATTAACTTACATATGGGTGTTGTTACACTTTTGAGCTAACTAATACTAACTGAGAATATGCCTAAGTAACCTTAGCTCTTGAGTCCCACATGTAATTTGACATCAAGAAGAATCTCCATTTTTTTGTGCTAAGTATACATTGCTGCCTTTTCTTAATAACTTCTGTTTTTCATGGTATAAAAGTAGCACATGCTGGTAGACAGGAAACTTCTTAGTAACTTTCCGCCTCAATTTCTAGTTCTAAACATGCTGAGGCAATTAACCCTCTTAATAACCAGTCGCTATGCTGACTGCATTTGCCTTGAGTGACTCCAGTAACTAGCTCAAATATGAATGTAAAGAAAACCCTCAGAAAATAGTGAGGATTTAGGAGAAGAAAAGAAATTGTGTGAAATATCTGAACTTTTTCCCTAAGTGCATTGAACCTAATACTGTAATTATTAAAGGTTTAACTTTTTAGCCTATGTGAATATCACCAGTAAGTTGGGCCATTAATTGAAGAAGTCATTTCCCGCTCCTCTTAAAACGTTGGTTTTTTTTTTTTGCCCACTTGATAACCATTTTGTACATTTCTGACTAACTGTGGTGGCACTGGAATTGCTTTCCCAGGAAGTGTAGTAAAGAGATCAAAAGAAGCACGACAGCAGCATAAAATGTCCTGCTGCCCTCCACAAGGAGTTAAGGTTCAAACAGCTGAAAATCTCTCTAATCAAATGTTCATTTTTCATCATTATAATGGCTATTGTTATTGAAATAAAATCAGGTTCTTAATGAGGTACCAATATGGCCTTATCCCTTGTCTATTGTAAATTAAGAGCAAACCCAACATGACAGGTTAGTTGCAATCCAGGAAGTCTCTATCCTTACAGAACAGGTTTCACACTGACCTTATCAGTCTCTGTCAGGTTACAGTATTGAATAAAACTTCAAAGACCATTTGGAGATGCTGGCTACTGATGTTAATGTTCTTTCGTAGATGACAAGTGGTTTTCACATTTTCCATAGTTTTCCATGGATTTCAGAAGATTCCTAAGCATTATTAGTCAAACTACTGTCAGAAGAGAAAGTCCGTAGATACATAGTAGCTACATCTTTTCACTAGGTGGAGTCATAAAATTTATGTAATACTTTGGAGGGCAATCAGTCTGTATGGCTTCAGTGAAATTTAAACCCAATTCTATTCACTTTCTAAGTGTTAGAAGTGGTGAGCCCTTTTAGTCCAGCTTGAAGTAGTACTGTGAGTTACATTAGGGTACTTAGGGCTTTTCCCTTGCTGCAGGATCTTGAGAGTAGTGACCTAAATGAAAGTTATCTAAAGAACTGAAAAGTTTCTTTGTTGGTTGCTTGAACTCTCTGGCTCTTGTTTCCCATTAGTGCGCTGGGAGCGATCCTTGGGAGCTATTGTCAGAGGAAAGAGTCAGCCAATGACTCCTGAAGCAGTGAGAGATAACTGGGAGAAGGTGTGTGACTTTGAGAATGCCAGCAAACCTAGAACCATCCAAGGTAAAGGAGACTTTGAGAGCTGGGGTTATTCCACCTGGAGAAGAGAATATTCCAGGGAGATATTTTTGCAACCTTCCAGTACTTAAAGGGGACCTGTAAGAAAGAAGGGACAAACTTTAGCAGAGCCTGTTGAGACAGGCAGGGGGTAGTGGTGTTAAACTAAAAGAGGGTCAATTTTACATTTGATGAAAGAAAGAAGTTTTTTATAATGAGGGTGGTGGAACACCGGCACAGGTTACCCAGAGAGGTGCATGCCCCATGTCTGGACAAACATTCAAGGTCTAGTCGGACAGGGCTCTGAGAAACCTAATTACTTGAGGATGTCTCTTCTCAGGAGAGTTGCAGGGGGGTTGGACTAGCTGACCTGTAAAGGTCCCTTCCAATCCAAACTGTACCTTGATTCTGGGTGGATGGTTTGGGTAAGCAAAGCTTGGAAAAGAATTCTTTCCTTTCAAACATTTGCTAAAACTTTGCTTCAAAATCTACAGAACCAGTGAATTCTTCTGTAAATGCGTAACATTAATAATTTACTGTTTCAGTATGGTCGGATCTTTTTAAAGAATCTTTTGTGTTTTTGCCTATAGAATTAAGATGTAATTTTATCTTTTTTTGAGAGAAGCAACATGAGAGTTATTGTAAGTATTACAGTCAGACTAACGATAGTGTTTTATTTGATTGCACCTACATATGGGCAGTAGCAGTGTAGTAGAGAGATTTTGTTTTACTTTTAGTCCTGGAATCTTGGTTTTGGTGAACATTTCTCTACTAAAAAGCTCCCTGGTTAAGTTGGGTGATATATCACAGCAAAGAAGTTCTTACTGTGCCATGTGTTCCTGGGTCACACCGCCCCCTTGGCTGATGGCCAAGGTGATTTTCTCTCTAAATGCTTTGTTTACTTTCGCTGTTCCTTGCCTGTGTTTAAGAGTGTGGAGGAGGAGGGAAGAGGCATCCTAATGTACAATGCCAGTTGCATTTCAAGGATATTTAGCTACACAGTAGATATTTAAGCTGTTGGTTATGAAATACTTTAGGATATTTTGTTATAACCTTAGCTATATGTTATTAGATGCCTCCAGAACAGGAGATACTTTGTCCTTTCACTCACATCTTGTCAGGGGAATGTAACCATCCATGCAGTAACTGCAGATCACGTTACTGATCTTTGGCTTACAGATGTCCTGCTCCCAAATGTTCTCTGTCCTTCTATGGAATGGTATTTATACTAAAGTAGTTTCAGCTTTATACCTTCTGATCCAGTCTTCAGCTTGTCCCATGTACAATGTTATTTTTACGGATTGATAGCAGACAACTGTTGCAGAGAAAGAGTAGTAGATAGGAATTCCTTTTCAAAGTTGCTTCTACAGAATATGTGATATTCCTCATCTGACACTTGATGCTATCAGGAGAAATAATTGGACAAAATTTTGAACTTGTAAATGTGCTTACAATACAACATAGCAGGTTTCTACAAGCAAGAAATTACATTGACTTGAGTCTTCCATGCAGTGTCCATGCCTTGGCTTCTGTTTTGTTATGAACTTAGCCAAAATATGGCATTTTCCTTGCAGTGGCATTAAGCCACAGATACTACCAGCGTGAATACTCTTGCATGACTTTCTTGTATTTGAGAATCAGCAGATGAGTTGAGGGAAATTCTGAAGAAGTTAGCTAATTAGAATTTTTAATAGTAATGAAGGTGTTTTCTACTGCTGAAGTCTCCACTTTCTTGCTTGAAGCTATTTGTTAAAGGAGACTAATTGAAGTATTATATTAAAAATGAAAAGCTATAATACCTAATATCTGCAAGTTAAAACTCTTCCTGAAGGTTTCATTAATTTAAGTAATTTGATGTGAAAGGCATTAATGTACTAAACATTATGTTTAATAAAAAAAAACCCAAAACAAAAAAAGCAATTAAACCATTTGTTTTTAATATAGTAGAAAATCCTATAATCCGAGATGTTAATCTTGTTTCTTGTTTTGGTAATACTGTTAAGAGCGAGTGGAATTTATAACTTTGTATTCTATCCATAAGCAGAAAGACCAAATTAAGTGTGATGCAGAAGCTTCTGGATATGTGATGCATGATGCAGTAGGTCACAGTTCCCTATTGCTGTGGATGTGTTGGTGTGGTTTCTGCTTGCCTTCACAGTGTACTACGGGCTCTTGTGTCATTGTCTGAATCTCGCCCTTGTGGAAAGGGAATCAGATTGTGTTGTGATACAGGCAGAAGACAACCATCCCTGTCCTGCAGACTGTATACAGTATACAGCATTCCATAGTATTTATTTCATCAGCTAGTATGTTGGCTTGTTTTCATTATGTAGGAAACAGAGTTCTTTATGTCCAGTACCCGAATGAGGAGCTCTGTCACTATTTCTCCTCAGTTGTGAAGATGTGAGCTGGCTTTTGCTAAATGTAGTATTTTAGAGATCTCTAATTGGCTCTTAGATTCATGTCCAATTAAAATTTTCTTAGCAGCTATCCATGTATAGAATACAACTTGAGTATTCTTGCTGGCTGACTTTGGCACACTCCAAAAGCTTATCTCTGGCATAGAGCAAATTAATGTAAAACACATAGAAGGTGTGTGTACTTTGCATATGTGTATGAAGAAAAAATGTCATAAGAGGAAGAGTGTTCCAGCATCACTGTCAGCTTTCTTAATGTGTATTTAAAAAGGGTTTAAATACTGGTGCTGTTTCCTCCATTGTTAAGTGATATGGTTCGTATGCAATGTTCTCTAATTGGAAAGTGAGAGGAATACTTTTGGGAAGAGATAGCCTTGCTTGTGACTGTTTTCAACCTTTGCTCTCCAGGTTAATCTTTTCCTGCTGTCTGCTAATCATTTGCTGCATAATAGCAGACCATTCTGGGATAGTAGACATTTAAGGTTTTAATGTTCACTGGCAGTATAACAATTTAAAAAATACTCAGATACCAGTACTAAAATAATTATGTTAATGAAAAAGTTTCCTACTGGGTTTGTTTCTACCAAAATTATACCCTCTGGTGTAAGTATATGTTTCCGGTATTAAATAGTACCTTACTCAGTTTGTGAAGTATTAAAATGTACAAATTGTCTCTGCTGAGACATTAATGTCAGACATCCTGTATGTTTACGTGTCTGAAAACTCCTTGTCCCGCTCTGTTCTTCCCTCCTCATCTTTCACTTGCAGTACTCAAAATTATTGCAAAATAAAGACGTCTTTAACAGTGTCCAAACCTCACTTATCAGTGATTTTGAATGTTTTATCTTTCTTTTTTCATAGTCTCATGCTGCATCGTTAGCTCATAACAATGTATTTGATCATAACCTTTGTACCTCCTAATGCAGTAATCTAATTTACTCTTTCTTTGAAAGTGTAATTCTGCATGAAAGATTCATATCTACTAAAAGATTTCTGTAAATCTAACACCTTACTGGTCCAGTCTCTTATGCCGGGCAGAAGAAATGCCGTGAAGGCTGAAACAAATTAATGTGTTGGGACATTTCAGTTGCACGCTGCTCTACCAGTCTCTGGAAGATGAAAGGAATATGTCAGCAGTTGAGTTCTGTTGTAGTTTGGGATTCTTATGTAAATTCTCTCCCCTGCCACTAACTGCCCATGCTAGGAGTTAACAAAAAGAGTCGTTAACTGCTGATTTCTTGGGTGGGGGCAGGTTGTCTCTTTTGTTTTTGGGGACTACACACGGCTGAGGGGAAGGGGGGTTGGGAGGCGGAGGGGAGTCAGTTGCCTTCCGGCCGGGACGGCCCCTGGCTGTGGTTTTTTTTTTTTGCTGCTGCCTGCCCGGACTCCTGCGGGGACGGTGCCTCACTCCTGGCTGCTGGTGGGGACGGCTCCTCGCTTCTGTCTGCTGGCCTGCTTGTGGAGGACGGCTCCTCGCTTCTGCCTGCCGGCCTGCCTGCTTCCCTGCCGGGGCTGCTCCTCGCTGTTGGTTTCCGCCTGCGTGCCGGACTGCGCCTCGCCGCTGGCTTCTGCTTGCCTGCCCGGACTGCGCCTCACTGCTGACTGCAGGCTGCCCTGGACTGTAACACTGATACTGCCATAAGTATAACCTCTTTGTTTGGGTGGTTGTTTGGTTGGTTGTTTTTCCCTTGTTGGGGAAGCGGTTTGCTCTGGTCTGTTTACATAAATATACATATATATATATATATCAGTTAAGAACAGTTATCCTTCTTGTATTAAAGTTCCTCTTCTAAATTTGATAAAGAGTGGCGTGATTATTGTGGAGGAGGCCCCCTCCCCAGCTTGTGGGTAAACATTTTTGGTTTTTTTCCTCCTCAAACCAAGACAAGTTCTTAGCTGGAAAAGTTATGTAACATAGTAATTCAGGGGAGGGGGCAGGAAGAAAGAAACATTTTTTCCTCCTTTATTAAAAAATAAACAACAACAACAAATCAAATTTGCTGTCTGTATTTGATGATGTTCTAATAACTTGCATAAACATCTCGAGGCAATCCAAAGGGTCACCATCTTTGATATCAAAGAATGAAAACCATCTTGAGACATAAAGAATAATGTACACTCTTTGCTGACACCTCTCAGAATGTTTGGTCCTAGAACCATAGACATATCTCACACAGTTGATGTCTGTCATGGAGATAAAGAAATAAACCCAGAAGTCCTTGAAAGAAGATTCCATGTTTGAAAAATCAGTGAATGTGTTACTAAGTCATTCTGGTGTGATGCAGGTCAAGTATTGTTGCTGATGACAAATGTAACCATAGGCCAAGGTTTGAAAAAACCCCAAATTTTTTGAGGCCTTTGATTTCAAGGGTGAAAAACACCACATTGTACATTTCAAAAAAAGTTAGAATAAAGGACCTTGAGAATTACCAACCTGTCAGCCTGTGAAGAACATCGAGAACAAGGTGATGTAGGACAGCCAGCATGGCATCACCAAGAGCAAGTCCTGCCTGGTCAACCTAGTGGTCTTATATGATAGAGTGATTCCATCAGTGGAAAAAGGAAGAGCTGTGAATGTCATCTGTCATTTCATCAATGGACAAGGAAAGAGCTATGAATGTCATCTTATCTGAACTTCTTTAAAGCCTTTGACACAGTCCCCCACAACATCCTTCTCTAATCTGGAGAGAGTTGAATTTGATGGATGAACTGTTCAGTGGATGAGGTGTTGGTTGGATGCTCACAGCCAAAGGGTAGTGGTCAATGGCTCAATGTACACATGGAGATCAGGGACAAGTTGTGTCCCTCAGAAACCTGTATTGTGAACAATTCTATTTAATGTCTTCAGCAATTACATAGATGGAGGGATTGAGTGCACCTCCTGCTAATGTACTGAGGGTTTTCCAAGGTGAGTGATGTGCTTGATGCACCAGAGGGTGGGATGCCTTCCAGAAGAACTTGGACAAGCTTGAGGAGTGAGCCCATGGGAACCTCATGAACTTCATCAAGGCCGAATGCAAGGTGCTGCACTCAGGCTGGGGCGACTCCAAGTGTCAGTACAGGATAAAGGCATCAGAAACATCGCTGCTTGGGAGTGGACTTGGAGTTGCTGGTGGGTGAGCAGTTGGACATGAGCTAGCAATGTGCACTGGAAGTCCAGAAAGCCAAACGCATCCTGGGGTGCGTCAAGAGAAGAATGGCCAGTAGGTCAAGAGAGGCAATTCTGGCGACAGGAGATCAACATCCACCTCTGGAGTTCTCAGCACAGAAAAGACAAGTCCAGAAAAGGGCCAAAAAAATTATCAAAGAGATGGCATACCTTTCCCATAAGAAAAGGCTGAGAGACTTGGGTTTGTTCAACTTGGAGAAAAGAGGACTTTGAGGACAGCTTATTGCAGCCTTTCAGTACTTAAAGGTTGCTCAGAAATTTTTGACAGGGCCTGTTATGGTAGGGAAGGGGGTAATGGCTTTAAATGAAGAGAAGGTTGATTTACATTAGATAGAAGGAACAAGTTTTTTTACAATAGAGGCAGTAAAACACTGTCAGGTTGCCCAGAGATGTATTCGATGCCCGAAACCTGGAAGCACTTAAGGTCAGGTTGGACAGGGCTCTGATCTAGTTCAAGATGTCGCTGCTCATTGCAGGGAGGGTTGGACTAGTGGATCTTTAAAAAGGTCTCTTCTAACCCAAGCTTTTCTGTGGTTCTATGGTCCCCTTGGTGTGGAGCCAGAAACAAACCATCTCACCAATTTTATGGTCCAGTCATGCCATGCATTTTGGAAGAAAGACTCCTTGAAAAGGGCATCGTAGCATTCTATACCATTATTAATTTACAGATTACCTTTATGGTATTCGTCTTAATTATGACACTTCATCTACATGTGTTGTTAATCGTGGGATTTCACCACTTAAGGTGATTGTCATGTTCTTGTGTGAAATAGCTTGTGAATATGCTAAGTTGAGGAAACATTCAGGTTTGGATGTCCAACCTGTATTTTCCTGTGAAGATTTTAAAGCAGTATGAAACATTCCTTTGGTTCAGGCAGAAGAGGTAGAAACGTTGTTACTTCTTCCAGCAGCTCAGGATTGCTTTCTTTTATTTTATTCATTTCATGAATGAACAAAGAGATAAAAGAGATTCTTAGAAATTAAAAATCTTGTTTTGCACATTTCCATATTATGTCTTCGCAGGAGAGGTGACACCATGCATTTGTTTCTTAGATGTTCCTTTTTCTTCTCAAGATTCAGGCCACAAATAAAACATGATGATTCTGGCAGTGAGACTAGTGAACAAGAGATAGTTTAGGAGATCAGGATTCTACAAGAGGTCATGCAGTTAACTTGCAGGATACTCAGAGTGGAGTTGTGTGATAGAGCAACACTGTGTCAGGGCAAGTGGCAGTGCAAGTTATTATGGGCATAGAGGCTTTGAAGTGGAGTGGAGTGACTCCAGGATAAGGTAGTTAAGTAATGATTTTTCACGCCTCTAATTTAAGCACATTTTCTTTTCTGTGCATGATTTTCATCACCTTTTTTTTATTCTTTCAATGTTTAATACTGATTTTAGCCACACTGAGTTTCAAAGAACAAGCTGTTCTTGATAGCCTGCATTTACCATAGCTGAGTTCAGCTGTACATTGTCTCACTTGTATTTTTGTCATTGATCAAGTCTGTCTGTCTGTCTGTCTGTCTATCTGTCTGTCTGTCTGTCTGTCTGTCTATCTGATTCAGGAAAAAGGGTAACAGCCAGGAGATTAGACCTGCTACTTGTATTGTGAATAATTTCCAAGATAAGAGAAGCAGTAGTAATTTTCAGATGTTTGCTTTTCAGACAGTTGAAGCATACAGTGTTCATTATCTTCTCCTTGACACATTCAGATAGGTGT
>VWZD01006987.1:29927-50354 GCA_013396695.1 Sakesphorus luctuosus
TTTGTCAGCTTTAATAAAATGCACATAAAGTGCATTTATGTGTATTGTAGGCACTTTAGCTTAAATTAAAATGGAAGATATATTGCCCAATTTTCTCTGCTAACTGTGCTATTGACCTAACTGAACAGTGCCTTAAAAGGAGGCATCTATTTTTTCCTAACTTGTTTATTTTATTGCAGGCCAGCCTCAGGCTTAATAAAATAGTTTCACTCTAGCACTCATACAATTTTGATTTTTTTTCTTCCTATTTCTGATGCGAAGTTTACTTAACAATGATGGATTATACTCTGTATTTTAATGATTTATTTTATTTTTAATGGTAACCACTTTCCTTCTTGTTCTTCAAGGAAATTTTAAAGAGACAAAACCCAACAGTGTGGGAAAAAATATCGGTTTTAAAAGTGTCATAGAATTTTTAGAAGGAATATAAACTTCTCCCACATTAGGGAACATGCATTTCCTGTAGCTAGGGAAAAAAAAAAGAAAATCCATGAGAAAACATATGCAAAGTTTTCAAATAACAGATTTTGAAAAAAATTCTCTCAATTTTAATGCAAATAGTTTTTACTATTTAAAAGTTTAAAATGAAAATAATGATTTAATGACAATGTTTAGATTTCACCACATAACTGTTACATTTAGGTAACATGATACTTCCCTTTATGCTTTAATCTTTGTTTACCATATCAAAAGAAAAGGAAACCCAATAAAAAAGGAACAAACCCCAAAACTATGGTTCAGCAAACATAATCCATATGGATGTTTCAGATTATACTGAGAGAAATTTATAACAGTAGAATTCTTTTCCAGAAAAGGTATGATTTGAGAGGGATCTCACTGGCGTACAGATTATGTACGCAACACTGACAGTTCCTTCTCTAGTATGGTTTCTCCACTTCCAAAAATTACACATATATAAGGTGGGGTATTTTTTTCATTCATCATAGTCATTGCTAAATATGTGAGTGATTATCATCAGCAGCACTATTTTCAATTTTGTGTGCCTCAGAGTATGTACCCTTTGCATGTTTTTGTGTTACAGCAAATTTGACCAAAGGGGCATGGAGTTGCTTTTCTGTGCTCATTTCTCCTTCAGAAGTGATAAGACACAAGCAGTTCCATTTCCCTAGTTTTTTTTTCTATTTTTCTGGCAATTTCCATCTCATCTTTTCAGGAGATACCATAAGTTACCTCACAAATAAGTATGCAACACTACAATTTAAAAAAGAAAAAAAAATCACCCCTCTGATCCTTTGCTGTCAGTTCTAAGAGTCTTCTAAAGATGAATTTGACTTCAGTCAATGGTTCTTAAAACCAGACAAGCTAAAAACACAGAATGCATGTTTCTACACATACCATTTGAGTCCCATTTTCCTATGACCTTACTGAATGTTAATACAGAAGGTTTTATGAAAGTTATGGTTAAATTAAAATTGATTGAATGAAACTGAATCTGTTAAAGTCAATATTTATACCAGTATTGGTATAAAACCCCTTTACACAAATCAAATTTCAAATTCTAATGCCTATGTATGGTTCATATTGAATCCAAAGTAGTTTAGTAGCCCTTAATTTAGCAAATCTAACAAAAGTCAAAGCAGAATGAAATGTGTTTGAACACTATGATAGCTAAAAGTAAATTTTAACAAATATGTTGATTTTTATAATTTTTTACTTGACCTGGAGTTTTAAAGTAATTTTTAGCTATTAAGAAAGAAGAATGAGAAACAAATAATTTGCTTTTCCCTCTTCAATGGTTCTTGTGTATGTCTCACTTATTCATTTAAGAAACCAACTTTTTCCTGTGGGATTCATTGCCGCAAAAGCAAACAATCAGATGAAATAGTATGGAGGGAAGATGAGAGTAGTATTCTCACATTCTATGTTCTATAACTTAATACTTTTACTGAACAAATTTTAAGCTAGCCTCCTCATTGAATTTTGTGGGATTATAGTTACAGAGCCAATGGAGCAAAGCAAGCAACCTGAAACACTCAGAGGATGAACCAGAGCCCTCATTTAGATTAGCCCCTGAGCAACAGTTTCTCTACAGAGAAATCAGCTGCACTATTCTTTCTCAGACAAGTCTTAGTTTTTAAATCACCACATTGACTCCCGTATATGACAGTCCTGAAAGGAACGAAAGAAAAAAAAAAGAAACAAAACCCCCAAACACATTGTGGTTACTCTGCTGCTACCTTCTGTGGGGAAGCTTTGTTAGTACCAACCATTGGTCTGGATGATGCAGGCAGCCAATAGATCACAATTAAAGAGCTGGCAGTCTTTCTCAAGTACATCTGCCTTTATCACCTATTTGGGATACTCTGCAAATTGTAAAACCCTGTGGTTCAGGAGAACCTGCAGTTTAGCATATCAGCTAGCAGAGTACTTAACCTTACCATACACTAAGTTCAGAAATATGGAAAATAAAACAAACAAAACTCCTTTTTTTTAATTAATTAGTAATATACTTTCAATTTTGCTGCCAACTCCTCACCAAGAGTTGACAAAGTAAGGCTCAGTTCCTTAACATTTCAGTAACAAAGGAGAAAGAAAATTATATGTAAGAGTATGCATATAGATAGAAGACTTTTCTGATATGTACTGGTTTATGCAACAGTACCTCAGTGTATCCTATCCAGTGATATATTTGCAATTTAGGAACTTTATTCATTCCTGTCTCCAAAATCACTTTTTTTTTTTATTTTTGTAATGATTTGTCTTTTTACTGCTTAAGAAAACATAGGGGAGGCAGACAACAGGCTAACGCTTTTAGAAAGTTACCTTATGCTTGTGTTTATCCTAAAAAGGAATACACTCTGTACACATTCCTTCAAAGTATCATCACGACATTGTTGGCATGATGGGTCCATGAGCCTGCCAAGCCATAATGCTTCATTCCACACTTTTTTTCCTCAGAAGAAAGAACCTCAGAAGGCTAAGTGAATTGAAAGATTCCTTTTTTTTTTTTTAATTAGAAGAAAACTCAGAGTGGAACTTTTCTTTCTGCAAAGTGGTGTTTTTCCTTCATATGTACTCAACAGAGAAGCTCTGTGTTGTTTTCCTTCAGTTGCTATAAATTCCACAGTCAACTCTTGATGTCTAGAAAGAGTCTGCAGTTTGTTACATTGAAGGATGCAGTACATGACTCTCCCCTGCCCAATCTCTGCTGTTCTGCAGGCTTCCAAGTCACCCATGACTTCTCAGTTCCTTCTGCAACATAGTGAGGAGACTGTGCCTTTTGAGAGAGTTCTCAATTGCCTGCTTGGACTTTCATGTATCCCAGAGGACAGCAGTCTGGTTGGACCAAGCCAACAGACCTCTTTTCTGCTGGTACCCAAAGGAGTGTAACGCAATGACATACAACACAGGATAATAAAGTACCATTCATCTCAGAGAGCAGTTTGTCAAAATTAGCCAAGTAACTTCTGTATCAATACCCATTTAAAAATTAATAAGTAATTTTTAAAATCCTCAGTATTTATAAAATGAACAGAGTATTTTAATGCTCTCTTGCACAAGAGACATTTGGCACAATGTAATTGATTTACCACTGTCAGGTACTTAGGTGTTCATATGCCAAAGAGTCTTTTGGAATATTTGGTCTTTAACAAAACTTTGCTTCCTTAATGCACTGCTGAGAGCTTGAGTTCACTGTCCTTGTTCAATCAGTTTTTATTAGCATGGGGATGGATTTTCTTTCTTCTCTAATTTTTTCTCATTTAAAGAATTTCTTTTTTTAAGAGTTATTAAAAGGGGTAGGTCAGCATTCAACATTTCAGCCTCATTTTGAGACATTCTGGTAGATCTCAACTGGCCCTGCTCAGAAATGAAATCAGTGGCACAAACCGTCATGCCTTAATAGACTGACAGTCATCGACAGCAGGCAGATCCTCTGTGGTGGAAGAAGGAGTCAATGCTGCATGTAGGAGCAGTTAAAACCTTTTATGAGCTGAAGTAGAGGTGGTTTACACATTGATCACAGCCTACAGAAGTGGTGTCTCCCTTCTCTGAAAATGATTAGCCAAGATGTTTTTAACTAGTTGGTTCTTGATTTCGTATCTTTTGAAAGACCAAGGATATCTTTTATACCTCCTAAACAACAACCACTGTATCTTGTGTCACAATATTTCCATCTTGAACACATGCTTCAGTCTTAGCCAAATACTACATCTTGTGCTTCCATTTTTTGATTGAATATATGACTGAGAAGAGAAATACACTTTGCAGAATCCATGTTGCTGCCATAATTTACTCCATTTTTTCCATTTAACCTCTTACACTTCAGCTAGAGAAAAACTGATCTACAACACAGAGGCAGCAGTAAATTTTCACAATTATAATTAATGTATTGCAGTTGTGTCAAACAAAATCTTCAAAATTGTACTTTTAATTTTTTTTACAATAATTATGGCCTACCATATAATAGAAGATTTTTGGTGTCAGTGTGGGTATAATCTGATGAATAACTGAAGATTTATCTTACCAGTATGTCAGCTAAATTATTCAGAACTGGTAGAATAATCTTCCTTTCTCTGCCTTTCTCTGCCTTTCTGTTTGCATTACAGATATTCAAGATAAGGAAAAATGATGTATTTTAGTGCTTTATGAAGTACTTTGAAATAAAGTAGAATAAAAGATAATTTTAAAATGATCAGTTAAATTTATACTTCTAGGGTTTTGTGTTGTTTGTTTGTTTGTTTTTAAAATGAGAATAATTAGAACTTTGTTAAGTTCATAATTTTTCCTTGTAACATCAGGGTTATTAAGTATAACACCATTTTTCACTGTTATATATGGCACATTGTCAAATCATAAGCCAAGCCAAATGGAACACAGAGGGAGAGAGAAAGGGGGACATACTATCCGAGGTATTTCTTAATAACGGAAACCTAGCAAAAGAGGCATCAAATTTGTCAGCAGAACTGCAGATATGACTCTATCAATAATCCATGGCACTTTTGTATTTCCCAGCTGAGGCTATTATACAGCTTTGGATGACAGCCTGATTCAACTTCATCATGCAATCCACTGGGACAGAAACTCATAACTGGCTTTCAACATAGATCCTTCATATAAAGGGTAATAACTGAAGCCAGTCAGTGTGGTAAGATTATCAGAGACTGCAGCAATGAACTGCAAAATGTGGGAAAGACAGTCTGACAGAAACCTGACAAAATAACCTCAGCAGCATAACTCCTTTAAACATCAAGGAGAAATAAAGTATCAGAAAGATCCCCCACAGAGCTTTCCTCAACACCGTTCAGCTGATGTATTTCAATTAAACTTATCTGGACCTATCTTTACAGAAAATGAATAATTGATCAGGAACTTGAGCCACTTCAAGAAAAGCGATAAAGACACTACAGAAGGCTTTATCTGTACTGATGAACATTATCGATGTTCTTGCAAGTCCATGGATTTTCAATGGAAGGTTTCAATAGGACTGTCATTGTGACATAACAGTATTATCTAAAAATGGACTATCTGATAAGGTTTTCTAATAATGTATCCATGTAATGTCCATAAAAGAAACTTAATTTGGTCTGTTAAATTGTCAGGAGCAAAAGTTTCAAAACTTTCTACATGGCTTATTTAGAATCTGCTATCCTATTTTCAGAGGTTCAACATAAAATTCTGTCTGGTCAGAGCCTGACAACTTCACCTCCAGCTCTTGAACTCTTTCAAAAATTGCACGCAAAACTTTATTCTTCATTTGAATTTGGTATAGGCTGGCTTTTACATCCAAGTGGAGACTCAAGGGCCCGAGCTTGTGCAAACTGCCCCTCATTACCAGAGCCATTTAACGGGACACTTTTGATTGTACATATAGAGGTAGATGTATTCAGCTGGCAATCAGCCAGTGGTGTTCCTCAGGCCTTGGTATTGATGCCAGTTCTGTTAAATATATTTATCAACAATCCAGAAATGGGGATTGAATATACCCTCAGTCAGTTTGCAGATGACACCAAGCTGAGCTGTGGGAATGTTCATCTGCTTGAGGGAAGGAAGGTTCTGCAAATGGATCTGGACAGGCTGGTTCTATAGGAGGAGGCCAACTGTATGAGGTTGAACAAGACAAAGTGCTGGGTCCTACATTCAGTCACAAAGCCCCCAGTGCAATGCTCTTCAGGCAACACTACTTAATTCTCATCACATTATTTTGCAAGTGAACAAGAGAGAACTCACCTAGTGCTGTTGTGCCACAAGGCAACAAGTATAAAGCCTCAGTCTATCCAACAATTTTTGTGGCTTTTATTTGATGGCTTTCTGAGAAAAAATGTTATTTTTGAGAATACAGGGAAGAAATGCTATTTTTGCTGGGAATCTGCTATTCTTCATTGAGAAAAATCAAGTAAGATATGTTATTCAGAGTAATTTTGACTCATATTAGAGAATTTCCTCTTTATTAGGTGAACAAGTGTGTTTTATTTCATATCATTTTATTATCACATTAAACCTAACCGTTCTCTCTTTTCCCTATTCACTTATCAGTCTTGATGTTTTCCTATCACTATTTTCTTGAAAGGATCTTGTAACTTATAACTATTTCCCCCAGTGTGGAGGGATTCCATGACCTAGTGCATGATGAAAGTTGTAATTTTATATGAAAATCTTCATGGACAGTGGCGCATCAGGTTCCTTCCTCTGTCTTCAGCTCTCCTAAATGAAAACATTAAGCTGTGTGACACCATTAAACTAATTTGAACTCAAGCAGCTTTTTTCACAGTGAACAGAATTGCCCACAGTTCATTAAATCTCTAAAATTTTGGCTAGCTACAATGCATGTAACACCAGAGCAAATCAGCCAAGTTTTCTATAGAGAGCAGAAAGCAGTAGAAATTTGTTTGGAGGTATGATTTAGGATTGTACCCTAGAAATGCCAATTTCTTTCCCTTGGCTAGAAAAAGGCTCAATAAGGATGACTGAAATCTTGAGGATCAGCTGAATTCTGAAGAAATGTTTTCATATTTTGGTAGAAAGTATTGAAATTATTTCCAACAGGACATTTGTGGTTTCTGGTGTTTGGCCTCCTCCTTCTACAAAGAATGAAAAATTTCAAACCATCACAAAACACAGAATATCTTTATTTTACTTGTCACTACTTACTAATAACAGAGGAACCTCAGAAATCTCTGTCTAGTGTCTGAAGCATAAGGTGCAATCACCTGAGTTTAAAAACCATAACAAGACTTCAATAGAAAAATCACTGGAAGTGCTTGACAGCTACTAAAGGAGGGAATAGGAACTGTGTTAAATTGCCAGGCATTTCTACTGAAGCCTACTACAATATATTAACTCTTCTGCATGCTTCAAGCAACAAACAACAAGCACAAGGATTATGTAAGGTAACTGTTCTGCCCAATACAGCAGTGAGGAAATAGTCCCATTTGTGTAATAAACCCTCCTGTGCCTCTTTCCCTTTTGCTATGACCTTTTCTTAACTGTTCTCTTCATGCCTTACTGAGAACAAAACACCACATTCACATTTGAGAATGCTCTTTTGTTTCTGAATCAATCTCCCATATACTAAAAAATCGTGGAGATATGTTGGTGCAATTCTGTGTCAGATCAAAAAAAACCTTTTTACATTTTTATAGAGGTGTTACGAAAATAAATTTTCAGGAGTGGGGGTTTGAAATGTAGCAAATATTCTTAGTATATTCAAGTGTAATACAATGACTATTCTTTAAAAAAAAAATACTAACTCACCTCTGTGCAATGCCTGAGAAGACGTAATTACTTATATAGAGAGTGAGAGAAAAAGCTATAGAGTCAGGGAATATTACAGAGGTTTCTGTTATGTATTGCACAACTGTGTTAGCTCTCATTCTCTACTGACACATTAATTCCATTCCATGGAAGCCTTGAAATTCAGTTATGTTTTGAGCCAGAGTGAAAAACAAGCTTATTAAAATTCTCCACGGGAGGAAAATCCTGGAATCCTTGCACCGAGTAGGTCAATGGTTTTGCTGAATCCAAAATCTCAAAAACTCCAGGGTTTCTGCTCCTGGCAGCAACCTTCTCCCTGACTATTACAAGGTTATGGATATTTGAATGCATGATGTCAAATAACATGATTTAGGACAGGAAGAACTCAGCATTTTTCCATTCAGCTACCGTGAAAGTAAACAGAATTTATATACTGTTTCCAGCAGAATTTTAGTAGAATATATTTGCTCCTTTTTTTTTTTTTAATGACAAATCCAAGAAATTAAGTTAAAATTGGAGAGATTTCTTCCATCATCTCTTTCTCAAAAGAACCACTGTACCATGACTTCTGTCACATATCTGGCATGTTGCATAGTCTTTTAATTGAAGTTTTACATGTTTAAGAAATTGTTATATATATGAGACAGGAAACTTTAAAACCAGCAGAAATTAATTCATAATGCAATTAATCATAAAATCACAGAAATATGCACTGCAATACACGTCATTTAGTCCAATTTCCTACTCAAAACCAGACTGTTACCAACACATGATCAATACTAAAAAGATCACTCTTCATTTGAATCTTTTCTCAGTGACAGCAATGTGAATCATACAAATCATAAAATCTTAATAAGTAAACTATCATGGACTTCCAGCTTTTCATACATCAGCAGCATTCTCAAACCACTTTTTCTGGTATTATCCTCTCAGGGACAACACATAAAGGCCACCATTGCAAATATTAATTCCTTTCTAAAAATGCACACATTACAGAACTTAGCATTAAAAATATATGAAAGATCATTTAATGTATGTTTATATGCAGCATAAATTCTTACTTATTAAAATAATAAAAGATAAGTTAAAGAATTTGTTATGCTGTATTTATATTTATTGTAAAGGTATTCTGTATTTCAGAAGGTGGAATGGTTGCCATGGAAACTAATTTTTAGTCTATTGCAGAGTAAATAATTCCATAAATCTCACTCCATATCCAGTTCACAGGTATGATTTCCTTTTATTATTGGGATGGGAGAGGAGAAGGGGATAAATTTTTTCCTCCCTAGGTATTTTTTTCCATGAAGTAGCTTTTCAGTTTGTTTTGCAGTGTTTTCTAGAAAAAACAGAAGCAATTAAGAACAGAAGAGAGGAACCCAGATCTTGAAGAAATCCTTGTCTGAATTACTGAATGCTTCATGAACTTAAGGAAAATAATTTATTCCTCAGGATTTCGTTGCTTCCCTAGGTAGAATACAAATAAAGGACAAGCTGAGAAAATTATTTTTTGTAAAATGAATTAAAATACTGCAACTAAAGGTGTTATACAAGCTCAAATTACTGCTGTTATTCTGATCATTGCTACCATTTCTTACTGTGCTGGAATCAGTAAAGTTCATTTTTAAAGAAAAGTTGTCACATGAATTTCACACTTCCTAGAACCTGTACATCATGTATCACACACCAGTATTTTAATGTTTTAACAGAAAGAGACTTAGCTTTCATCCAGCATACAATCTTGTACTTGGTAAAACTGCCTGTGGATATTTATTTGACACCCCAAGGTGTTTGTTTGTTGTAATGTATTTGTAATTGTTGGCATTGTACTAAGAACTCCATCTTTATTTCCATCTTTATTGTTTTACGTCTTTATATGCTATAGTGTTACTGTATGTTCAACACCATACGTATTACCTATGAATCAATAGGAAAACTACTTTCTTTTGTGCTGAGTTTTTATTTTTCTTCCAGAACCTAGATTTTCACATTATCCTGTGCAGCCTATCTTCTGCAACATCCATGCAGAGCTGGAAAGTAGAAACCTCTATTCTACAAATAGGACTAAAGCGCAGAGGAGCTAACAGATTCGGCAAAAAATGTGAAAGAAAACTATGCCAGGGCCAGAAGACGAATCATAGCTCCAGAGCCTACCTCCACTGTCTAACTGGTTTACATAGAAAGGCCTGACCACCATACTAATAAGGAGGGAAGCTGCCAAATTGTGTCGTCTCTGAGCGTTGAACATGGCCATGTCCAGCAACATGGAGTTCACCACAGAGCCCCTTTAAGACTTCTTGCAGTAAAGGCACATTTGAACTGTACACTAAGGAAATGGATTGCTGAAAGGAGGGGAGGAATAGAAGGTAAAGAGTTCCTGATACCCAAAAGGGAAGGGCAGAAGTGGGGCAGGTAGCAAAGTCTCTGGAGAACTGGTGCCACTGCAACTGCCAGGAACATGAGGGATACAAAGGAGGAAACACTGAATGGTGCTGCTGGCTATAGATCTTTCACCAGCCCCAGCAGCATCTGTCTGTCTGCATCAAGTCTACTGGCTTTTCCTAGTGCTCTGACATAATAAAAACAGGCAGGAGGGCCAAGGCCATTTTGCTGTCCCCAAGGATCTGCTGCCTTGGAGAGCTATCTACCTTAGCCATTATGAGAGACAGGCCAAGCTTAAAAACAGCAAAGCTGTAGCCAGGGCAATTTTATGCAGTTATGTCAATGCTAGAATCACAGAATATCCTGAGTTGGAAGGGACCACAAGGATGATCAAAGTCCAATTCCTGGTCCTGCACAGGACAGCCCCAAGAATAACACCACGTGCATTGTTGTGTGCAAATACTATAGATTTGATGCAAAGAACTACTGAGTATCTACAAATATCAGGAAGGCCTCCATAAGGAACCAGGCAGAGGCATCACCTACAAAACACACAAAAGTAGCTAGTGGTTTTAAAACTGTATAAATGTATTCTTTCAAGAGACTGCCCTGTCCCAGCTCAGATGAGCATAGTAATGCCTCTAAGTTCATCTTATAAGTAATATAAAGAAGTATTTTCAAGTATGAATTGAATGGGAACTTCTTTATTTTGATTGCTGCTAGAGTTAGGTCTGTCTCTCCCTTCTGTCTGTTTCCATGTATTCCCTACTCAAGTCAAAAATTCTTCTCCTTTCAATGGGAGGTATAAGGGCTCAGATTTTAGGCAGATCATACATGTACTGGAGTCTGACTAGTACTTTAGCTACTTCATTTTTGGCAATGATGTTTCAAACAAAAACAAGGCTAAAATGTCATTTTTAAGATATCTCCAGTGACTGCATTTAATCATTCTACTCAGTTCAGTGTTTCCAAGCAATACTATCTTCCTTATATAGAATTTATAGACTTATTCAGGAATAATGATGGAAAGGAAGATTACCATAATCATGTTTTCTGACTCGTTATGTATTTATCCATACACTAATTCTGTAGAAAGCACATTTCCTTTTCTGATGCTGGCAAAGTATTCCTCATGTACTAAATATGAAAACGGGCATTCTGGGAATGTCTTGTTTGTTTATCCCTGAGGTTCTGAATGTTTTGGGTGAATAGCAAAGGAATCCAAATGCAGCATTTGGTTTCAAGGAAATACAAGAAAGAAAATGTTCACACAAAGAGCCTTTATATCTAAGCAATTTCTATTCTTACAGGTCTTCAGACTGACATCGACATTTCGGAGCTTGCCAAACATATACCCACCTTGAGCAAAATAACTATCACACAACTGCAAAGGTGCTACAGCTGATCTCCATCAATAATCTGCACAATCTTGAGGTGCCTCCTATTTCTGTCTGTTTGCTTTCCTACTCCATCCTCTGCACTTTTCAAGAACTGGAGTTTTTAATATTAATACTATTATAATGACTGTACATTTGTGAAGAAAGCACTGGATTGAATCATATGGCTTGCAAAAATATACATAACATGACGCAGTATAACCTAAACTAAATCACTCAAAAGAATATGAGTTAAATGAAAGATATATTAGAACTCCTTAACTCTCTTCTTAAATTACACTCATTAGCCTAAAGGCATCTAAAATCGTGGGAGTCAGGAAACAGTTTATTTCGTGTCCATCTTAAGAATATAGAGGCCAGTAAAAATACTGTTTCATTTGGCATATTTTCTCAGACATTATTTCAGTTATTCCAAAATTCACACAAAAATGTCAAAATGAGTGAATTTCTTGACATATACAAAGTATAAGACGTAAAATGAAAATCAGAATTGCAATCAGATGGAGCAAACAATTTTACACCTGTCTCTGTAAACTATCAAAATTTTATTTTGGCATGCACTCAGGTATCTGATGTCCTGAAAACTTCAGAATAATGCATGCCTATTTTCATAAAATAGTTTTCATTTTCCGGGGTGGGGGGAAGGGGCAGGGAGAGATGAATGCTCTTTTTCCTGACTTTTCCACTATTTAAAATGCACTATTGTATTCAATTTACTGAACTAAGACATCCAACATAATTTAATACTGCACTGTTTTAAAATTGTTCCTTTTTCGTTGTTGTTGGTTTTTGTGCTTTATTTTTTGGTTGGTTTTTTGGTTTTTAATGCAACATTTTATATTGCAAAGCAATATTAATCCATTGTAAAAGTCTTCACTCCCCTTTTCTATAGTTTCTTTAGCAATAGTTGAAAAACTCTTCTCAAAGTAGTTAAATAATAAGAATCTAGTTCATATTGACAACAGAAAACACGGAACTTGATATCTGGCCATTATTGTAGGTAGCTGTTTCGTGGGAAAATAAACAAAGGGCAAGAAGGCCATGACTGAAGGAGAGGAAGCATTTACTGAGATAGGTAGTATTTAGAACGTTTAGAGAGGTTTGTTTCCACTGGAAATGACAAGTTTTGTATATGGGTTTGATGCACTTCCCCCAAAAGTCCATAAAACAATATAGTTTAAATTATGGGTCATTATTGTTTAATTTTACACATAGATAACCTAAATGTCTAAAGCATGTTTGCACTGGTTTTTGTTCAAGAAATTCTGATCAATGGCATTGATTTTGAGGACACAATAAGCCAGTGTTAAACTATGATCTCCTTCTTAATGCACAATTACAATGCACATTAAATAAATAAACCAGAACATAATACCTTGCATAGCTTCATTGCCTCAATTAATCAAAGAGCTCAATGTCTCTAACTAACATTACTGTACTGTTTGGGTTTTGGACAGGTTAATCATCTTAAGCTGACTCACAAACTGCAGACAGGAGCTCAGGCTTAATGTTAATCCCACTTTAAAACTTTTACTTCTCTCCAACAGGAGAGAAGTCATGCCCATCACCCACAGGTTTAAATGTTCCACTTCAACTACAATTTCAAGAGTATATATACATACACATTATAAATAAAATAGGAAAAAAGGTCAAAGACATTCTATTCATCAAAGACAACATCCATTATGTCCACATGTTAATATGCACAGCTAAGATATAGGACACTGGGCTCTTCCTTGTAGTTAAAAAGGTCCGTATAGCAGAATAGAATAGATCTAATATAATTTTCTACCAGCAGTATGTCAAACAGTTAGGGGAGGGGAAGGAAGAGAGGAGGGGAGCAGAGGAGAGGGGAGGAATGAAAATTATTTTCCTGGGGAAACAGCAGTAATATAGTAATTTGTATGGAATCTAGAAACATGAGATCCCATAAAATATTCTTGTCTGTGTGAAGCAAGAGGATAACAGAGAGAGCATTTTGTGAAGCTGTTGTATAAAGTCCTAATACTTAAACTGTAAGAGAAAACTTATTTCTCTGTAAAGGGAAATAAGTATTAAAGAGTTATTCAAAATTGATGATGCAATTTTATTCCTACTCATAACCACTTACCCTTCATTTTAAGGGCTTGGTCAGAGAACAGGATATCTAGATTTATAAAAAAATTTCTTTTGCCTTTGTACTAAAAAATTTGGTTTTCAATCAATATTATAAATGTACTAGCAAATAGTCTGGTCAACATTCATTGTGTTGTTAATTAGTCTGCTTCCAAAACAATATCTGAGTTTTTTTTTTAAACCATTAGCAAAAGGATGATCTAGAAGTAAGCCTTGGGGGAAATATTTTTGTTTGCACTCTCTCTGCAGTTCATGCCTGCAACATATCCAAGATATGAGAAAAGAAACAGCATCTCAGAAAAAGCAAGAATATGCAAAACTACAAAGTCTTCTCTAGGGATGTCATTCCTCTGGTCTACTGGTTTATAGATTTATGTACAGGACTGTCACTCTTCTAACTGAATTGATAGATTTTCTTTTTATTCCTGAACACTGAATAAAGAGTCAAGGCAATACATATCTTCATTCCTTCAAATATTCTGTTCGCTCTTAACAAATACAGTTGAGGAGAGTTCACCAAACCCCCAGACATAGTCGTACTAAAGCAGACTCACCTGGGAATTCGTCTATTTATCATACACTACTTTTGTCACATTTATTTAAAGTGACAAAATTACACACAATATATTATCACTGTGATTTGCATCATTATTTTTTAAATGCTTTTACTGATGCACTCTTCCAAAATCTGGCAAAAAGGAGCCTACCAACTTCTAAATTCTTTTGTTATTCCTCCATTGCTGTGATAGTAGCAATTCCCCATTCTACATAGCTTCCTGTTCATGAAAAACTGTTGCATATTCCTTCCTTTTTCCTCCCTACTGCCCCACATTTACTAGAGCTTCAGCAATCCCAGTTATTGATTTAGCCACCCAAGGTGTAAAGCCCTGGTGTGATAACTGAATTCTTCTTTCTAGAAAAGCTACATAAATGACATATGAGATAACGTTTGCTTGCAATGCTGCTTTATCTGCCTATTTATCTACTTCCAAAACTCCAGTTGTGATTCTTCTATATAGATATTGGTAAAACATTTCAAACAAATTACTGTCTGAAGCATCAGGTATTTTTCATGACCTCTCCTCTATGTGGCCTGTTTCTTGTTCATATATGTGTCACTTACTAGGTCTTCAAAACACATTGTCATGGTTAGTTAGTTTATGATGTAAAACACTTTTTACCCCAAAAAGACTGGGACAGATTCTTGAGAAAATTTCCATGAATTTGTATTCTCGCTTACCTGAGTACTATGGCTTTTACCTCCATTCAATGAACTTTTATTAGTTGCTATCATACTTCCTTATCTCATTTCAATAGCTACACTATTCATAGGAGACAGTACGGAAATGAACTGCAAATACATGAAGATTTATAAGTGCTTGTAGGATTTTTCCTGAATCTTATTAGTCTGACTGGCAATTGTTAGGTGAATTACTAAGATTGTTTTCTATGTTTTCTGTTTCCTCCAGCTGAAGATGTTGCATTCTCACTCGATTTCCTTATCTTAGAACTGTGTGACCACTCTGAATAAAAGACAATTTTCCACATTTGTAACTTTCTTGCAAGAGATAATTAAATAATACAGTGGATTTTATTAGCATGAAATTAGTGTGAAATTAGCATGAAAAAGAATCCTGAGCTCAGTAGCATAAGTGCATTCATTAAAGTTTGTTCTGGTTTTGTCTGAGATAGGGTTAATTTTCTTCAGAGTTGCTGCTATGGGGATGTATTTTGGATTTGTTCTGAAAACAGTGGATTTGTGCTGAATATATCGATGTTTCAGTTACCACGGGCAGTGTTTACACAGAATCAAGGCCTTTTCTGCTCCTCATAGTACCCCACTAACAAGGGGGCTGGGGCACAGGTGAAGTTGGGAGAAGACACAGCTGGGTCAGCTTATCCCAACCTGCCAAAGTGAAGTTTCATACCTTGTGAAATCATGCAGGGCATATAAAGCTGAAAGAGAAGAAAGGAGGGGACATTCAGGGTGATGGTGTTTGTCTTCCCAAATCACCATCATCTGTGATGAAACCCTGCTTTTTGGGGAATGGCTGAACACCTGCCTGCCCATTGGAAGTGGTGAATGGATTCCTTGTTTTGCTTTGCTTGTATGCATGGATTTTGCTTTATTTATTAAATTGTCTTCATCTTAATCCATGGGTTTTCTCACTTTTACTCTTCTGATTTCCTCTCCTATCCAAACAGTGGGGACTCTGTGAGCAACTATTGGGTGGTTAGCTGCCATCTGTGGTTAAATCATGACAAAGTCCTACTAATTTATCATTCTCTTTCTACAGTCCCTGGAAAAGGTGCACTGCTTATAGCTAAATAAAATTATTACACAGTATGTTTTGACTTGAAAATAGGCCGAAATTTGAAGGCAACTGTAAAGGTGATGGTCTAAGCCCTATCTCATTGTATGCACAATACATTTTCTTTCTGGGAGTCAATATAATCAGTTGTCAGCTTCTTGGTGCATCTGTTGATTTATTATGTCAGAATAACCGTGTCCATAATAATTCTTTGCTTAACAGTGTCTTCAGTAATGCAGAAACACCCTGAGATTATTAGAAACTTTAGAAGACATTTACCAGGAATTTCACAGATTTCAATAGTCTAGTTAGTACCTACAAACATTGTCATGAGCTGTCTTTTGCCTTGGTAATTAGTTGATGACCTTTAGACTAAAAGGTGTAAGGCACACTAGTAAATACAGCAAAAGGATATATATTACACATGTAAGAATTAGGCCAAGAGACAGCTGAAACTTTGGCTAGGATCTAAAGCAGCCTCTACCATTCCAGGTCCACACCAGTGGTTGTCAACCTTTGCTGCTTCTCTAATGACCTGATGACATGTTTCAATGCTTGCAATGGCAGTTTTGGCTTCAGGTTGAATCTCAACTGACATTCGCAGTTCTCTATCCGTAATGCTGATGTATAGAAAGCTGCAAGGTTCTAGTTTCCCTTATCTAGCCAAACCTGCAAAACCCTTTCTCAGTATCTTATAACTTTTGTACTTTTACCAAATGGTACCACAAGACTCTAAAGTCCGTTGAGCTTCAAATATCGCATCAAAGGAGCATGCCTGGATTTTTAATTGCTTCCACACACCTTATTCACTGTGACAAATAAGTCACGCTCACATGGGAAAGATAACTTCTAATCCACTGAACTAGATGCAATTTGCATGCTCCTCAAAACTTCAACTTACCTACTTCACATAACTTCAAAGGTATCCCAATGTCTTCACTTAAGTTTTAATTTGTGTTAGTTTGTAGCAACTGCAGGACTGTTTTAAAATCAGAATTGCTAAAATGTTTGTCTATGTTAACAATTTATATGCATTTAAAAATCTAAACATGCTTCTAGTCAGACACTTCAATGTGCAAAATCACTATCCAAAAAGTCTTACTAACCCTGGTTTCACTGGTTTTATTTGTACATAAATTTCTCCTTTTGTTGTCTAAAGAATGCTCATGTACTGTCACCAAAGAGTAATTTAGGTTTAAAAATACAACTGGAGTCCATTTGGTCCGATTACCTACTTATTTAGGAAAAGTAGGACTAAATTCATACCTAGACCAGGTTACTCTCAGTCTTCTTTAGTCAGTCTTTGAAAATATCTAAGGACAGAGAACTCACAACATCTCTGGGAAATAACAGAGCTCATCACCCAATTTAGAAATTTAGTCTAAGAAATAAGTTTGACAAAAATATTGAGTAGTTATTCTTTATTTAATTTTCTCATTCAAAACCCTGTGATGACCCTGGATATATTTTTCTAACAGAATAAATAAATTCTGCCGTATAATAACAGAGGGCAGATTTGAGATGAGGAAGAAAGGTTTTCAAATCTCTGAAAATGATATTAAAATATGTTAAAAAGTACTAAATACAGAACAACATATTCTCTGCCATAGTAGATAACCTAACACACATGGATGAAGTGAGGATTGGGAAAAGCATACATTAGCAAAATAGGGTAATATTTACTTATGCCAAGGTTACATTATAAAGCACAACTGCTTTTAGTCATTCTTGAAAAGTATGTGAAAGTATAAGACTCGAAAGGGAAGAGGACCATGGAACATGCAGTGAGGCAGTCAAAAGCTACTGGAAATTTATAGATGGCTGCACTACCATTTAGAACTATTTTAAAGACTTTTAATGTAATCATTTTAGGTAAAGAACAATATATTACAGTCAACTTGCTTTCTTCCACATCTTGTGCCGGGACAGAATATGTCAGCAAGACCACGCAACTTTTCAGTATCAGGGTCTCATCTGGAAATATTCATTAAGCCAATAAATATTAAAGCAATAGCCAAAGCTTTAGGGTAAAAATTATATTCCTTTATCTATGAAAAAGAATGAGGGATAAAACCACCNATTTATAATGCAGCAATATAGTTCTGCAGAATTAGAAGGAGAAAAGAGCTGTTGCTGCTGAAGTTTAAGATCATACATCCAGTAAAAGCCTTTGCTGGAAAAAAGCAAGTGGCATAAATGAGATAACAGATAAGGATAGAATTGCAAATTGGTTTTGTAAATATCTAAGCATAACTGAATGGACATGCAGTTTCATTCATCAGCGAAATTTATCTAATACCTTGTTTTCTAAATGGCCTGTAAAACAGATGTCTGACCATAGTATCCAGAAAATAAAAATCCAGAAAGCAGTTGGTGACTGGCACAAAGGAGTACCAATTCGAACAGTATTGTTTATTTATTTTGTCTTAAGTCATCTGCAGAGGAAACTCATCTTTATGACTCATTTGTAACATGTTTGTTTTATAAACAAGCATCTTCCTCCACTGTGGGAAGCTGACTGGTCTGGTGTGTGTATGATGTGCTGCCATGAAGATAAAACAAGAAGTGTACTGCATGTTTTAACTGTGAGTATCTTACAAAATAATTAACAGGGAAATATTACGTATAAAACCTCATTAGAAATCTTAATTATGATTTCTGTTACAGACACCTTGCACAAGATACTAAGCTGGGCACACTGATGTTTTCAATTCCCTCTATCCCACCCAATTTTTAAATGTTGTTCATCTTAGCCTCCTGAAAAAGCCATGGACCATTTTCAGTTTAAAAAAAAACATCTACAACGGATACCAGAAAAGGTGTAGATGCATTTAAATATATTTAGATGAAGGAGAATACTTCAAAATGATATTACTGGTTAAGAATTAATAAAGCTATTCCACATTCAAAGGACAATGTTGTCATCTGCATTACTTACTGGCTGAGTTAAGCATCCTGCTGCATGTTTATTTTATTAAAAAAGTAAAAAGCATAGAAAATATGTAGTCCAAGGGAATTCACTTTTAAAACTTGAAATTACAGTGACAAAGAAAAATGAAACATGTTTGAAATAATTTGAATTGGGGAAGAAAAATGTGATTGATTTATTACAAGAGAAAATAGCATGCAAAAACCCAGGTAATGAAAGTGTTTATAGACTTATGATGTACACATGAGAAATACTTCTATTACGTAGATTAAGGTTTTATTGGAATTTAAAATAGGTTGATGTTATTTGGCTTGACTCTTAAAACCATACAGAGGTGGAATGAGTTCTATGGTGGTTGTAAAACTTAAAATATTTTATTTTATTATTCTCTTTAAAGGAAGAAAAGTCTTTTAGAAAGGAAAAAGTGTATATTGTTTATAATACTAGAGTAGATTGTGTCAGAAAATGAATTTGAATGAACTGTGGAACAGTTTAGCCAGNTAAATATTTTAAACAGAAGAAAATAACTTCTGCACTAAATGACCAGGCTGGACAACAGGTATTATTCAATTTCCTGGGACCTCAGCTTCTCTGACGAGGCTCGGATTACTAAGCAAAATGGGTTAGAGCTTACCTGGCACAATAGCACAACAGGACATCTACTACAAAAGATGTGTTTACACGACGTCTAAAAGCAGAAACACTTCAAGAAGTCTGTCCTATTTCCTGCAAGTATGCCATTCAGGCTCAAAATAATCCAAGGCAGAAGAGCCCATCACAGTCCAGTCCAGGAAGAGGGAGTTTCAGAGCATAAAACTCTTGCAGACCTCAACAGCTGAAGCCCCCACTCTCCTCGATGGTGACTTGACCACATAACTTTGACAGTAGCATCTTCCCACTCTCCAAAG
The DNA here is from genome assembly GCA_013396695.1 of Sakesphorus luctuosus. Lineage (NCBI taxonomy): Eukaryota > Metazoa > Chordata > Aves > Passeriformes > Thamnophilidae > Sakesphorus > Sakesphorus luctuosus. Next base: position 49,681 of record VWZD01006987.1, read on the forward strand.
GCAGAGAAAAGAGAATATCAAACCTTAAAAGTTCAGTGATGGATCTAAAGTTATAGTTGACGTAATTCAGTGGGTTAGTCAAACTTTTATTACTCATTCTGGAAGATTCCAGCAAGTGTTAATTGTATGTAAAGTGTATCTGAAATACAACTAAACTAAAAAACATACCCATTGACTCTGCCAGCCTTTTCCAGAACTCCATAATATTACTGAAATATTACTTTATAAATAGCTATTGTAAAAGCTAGAAGTTTGAGAGAACTTTAATATGTAAACTGTGAAAAAAGGAAGGAGCTCTGAAAGCAGAAGAAGCTGATGGTGATCAGTTCTTCTGCAGTTAAATACATTCTCTACTTTTGAGGAGTCAACATTCAAAATAATGAAGCTTATCATGAGACTAANGAGTTCTATGGTGGTTGTAAAACTTAAAATATTTTATTTTATTATTCTCTTTAAAGGAAGAAAAGTCTTTTAGAAAGGAAAAAGTGTATATTGTTTATAATACTGGAGTAGATTGTGTCAGAAAATGAATTTGAATGAACTGTGGAACAGTTTAGCCAGTATTGAAAAATAAACAGAAAATATCTTTTTGTCCAGTTATTATATTTCTGTACTGAAAAAAACCAAAACCCCAAACCAACCAAACCCTTGCAGTTAGCCATGTGCAATAAAAG
>VWZD01006987.1:51689-66400 GCA_013396695.1 Sakesphorus luctuosus
CCCCACCCCAGCCCCCCAGCATTTCTAAATATTTTAAACAGAAGAAAATAACTTCTGCACTAAATGACCAGGCTGGACAACAGGTATTATTCAATTTCCTGGGACCTCAGCTTCTCTGACGAGGCTCGGATTACTAAGCAAAATGGGTTAGAGCTTACCTGGCACAATAGCACAACAGGACATCTACTACAAAAGATGTGTTTACACGACGTCTAAAAGCAGAAACACTTCAAGAAGTCTGTCCTATTTCCTGCAAGTATGCCATTCAGGCTCAAAATAATCCAAGGCAGAAGAGCCCATCACAGTCCAGTCCAGGAAGAGGGAGTTTCAGAGCATAAAACTCTTGCAGACCTCAACAGCTGAAGCCCCCACTCTCCTCGATGGTGACTTGACCACATAACTTTGACAGTAGCATCTTCCCACTCTCCAAAGGCAGAGAAAAGAGAATATCAAACCTTAAAAGTTCAGTGATGGATCTAAAGTTATAGTTGACGTAATTCAGTGGGTTAGTCAAACTTTTATTACTCATTCTGGAAGATTCCAGCAAGTGTTAATTGTATGTAAAGTGTATCTGAAATACAACTAAACTAAAAAACATACCCATTGACTCTGCCAGCCTTTTCCAGAACTCCATAATATTACTGAAATATTACTTTATAAATAGCTATTGTAAAAGCTAGAAGTTTGAGAGAACTTTAATATGTAAACTGTGAAAAAAGGAAGGAGCTCTGAAAGCAGAAGAAGCTGATGGTGATCAGTTCTTCTGCAGTTAAATACATTCTCTACTTTTGAGGAGTCAACATTCAAAATAATGAAGCTTATCATGAGACTAACAAAAAAGAAATGTTTTAAGACACAAAAGTCATAATGTTATAATTTTCAATTCTATTTGTAAATTATGCACAAAATTGTATAACTAATTTTCTTGAAAATCTACACATAATTAAAATTTCCTGGCACAGTGTTTAGCACCTTTTCTCCTGTCAACTTGTCAGGAATTTATGCAGGGAGCATTTAATAATGATAAAAGTGATTCTTTGCATAATGTTCTTATGCTACAAAGAGAGACCTCTGATATGACCCTCCTCTTCTCCCCCTTCTTCAGTATTTTGTATTCTCTTTTATCTATTTTCCCTTTCTCTCTGTGATCAGCACTTTGTCTATCCATCAGATCCCCATTAGAGGCTGCAGAAAATTTCTTTCTGAGTAGCAGACTGAAAATGACTGAGATCTTCCTCAACGAAGCATATGTTTAGATGCTGGAATCTAGCGAATATTATCCATTTCAAACACATGCTCTGTCACAGAATTAATCCTCTGTAACTCTGTAAAGAATTTAATCCATAAAATTTGAACTGATTTCTCTCCTATTTAAAGGAAGAGGGAAAACAAGGAAGAGATTTTCTACTGCTAGCTAGTTTAGATACAATCTCTTCCCCAAATATTTCTGTCTCTTACTCCATCAGTTGCAGAAGAAAAAGATTCTTAGGTTGTTCATTTAATCTATTTGATAGAGAGAAACATGCGTGTTGTGAAGATGTATCGGGCCTAGCTGGGTCAGAGTTAACTTTCCTCATAGCAGGTTGTATGGTGTTAGTTTAGATTTATGGCCAAAATGGTACTGACAACAAATGAGTTTAGCTGTTGCTAAACAGTAACTCCACAGCAGAAAGACCTTTGCTGTTTCAGTTTGCACTACTGCAATGAATGTACTGGGGCTTATGCAATAACTTGCATGGGAACACAACCAGGCAGATGACCCAAACTAATCAGAGATACTATATGCTGTATAATGACTGGCTCAGCAATATAAAAGGGAAGAAGGGAGTTTAGAGAGGTTAGCCTTTGCTTAGGAGCAGGCTAGGCATTGGTCTGCCTCAGGGAGATTGTGAGTAACAGCATGACTTGTTTTTGCTTTCTATTGCTTCTCTTTTCTTCCGCTTATACTTCACTTATTAATTTATTATATTTTTATCTCAACCCTTGAGTTTTCTTGATTTTATTTTGCTTTACCTCTTCCCCTGTCCCTCTGAGGGTGGGGGGAGTGGCCAAGTATCTGTGTGATGCTTAGTTGCCCACCTGTGTTAACCAACAGAGGGAGAAGGAAACCTGGTTCCTCCATTAAAGACCAAAGGAAAGGAACATATTAAAATGTATAATCAAGTGAAATAAACAACAATTATTTCAGTAATCCAGCCTTCAATAAAATTTCTCATTTCAGTCCAGCCTGCAAAGGGTCTTGTCTTCTTGTTGAACTCTGTCTGCCAGAAATGCATTAAGGAACATCACTGACCCTATGGTCACATCTACTTTGTTCTTTTTTCTTTCATCTACAGAATATAATAACACGTAATGCAAATGAATCAAAATTAAATACAGTAGAATGACAGCTACTTGGGAATTTATGCTATATCCTGAAGTCACTTTCATAATCAACAAGCATTTAAAGAGAACAGAACCTTAAATGACAAATTTGATTAGTATTTTTATGAATTTAATAAGGTGAGGTGAATTAGCAGATTATATGCAGTCTTCCTGAGTTGTGTTCCATAAACATGCCAATACAATTTCAAATTTCCTATATTACACATGCAAAATGCATTTATGTTAACATGTGCTTGACTTATGCTGTTCTGATGAGCTCTCCTACTAGAATCCTCGTCTCAGCTGATGGCATCCTGGCCTGTACTAGAAATAGCATGGCCGGCAGGATTAAGGAAGAGATTTTTCCCCTGTACTCAACACAGGTGAGGCAGCCCCTTGATTCCTGTGCTCAGTTTTGGGGCCCACATGATAAGAAAGCCATTGAGGTGCTGGAGCATGTGAAGAGAAGGGCGATGGATCTGGTAAAAGGTCTGGAGCATAAGTCATACAAGGAATGGCTGAGGGAGCTGGGGTTGTTCAGCCGGGGAAAAAGAAGACTTGGAAAGACCTTCTCACTCTCTAAAACTACCTTGAAGGAGGTTATACCAAGGTGGGGTAACACCTCAATACCTGGGAGAAGAGGTAACACCTCTTCTCCCAGGTAACAAGTGGCAGGATAGAAGGAAATAGTCTCAGGTTGTGCCAGAGGTTTATATTGTATATCAGGGATAATTTCTTCACTGAAGTGGCCAGAGAAGTTGTAGCATCACCATCCCTGGAACTGTTCCAAAGATGAATATGACACTTATGGACATGGTTAAACACAGCAGTGCTGGCTCAACAATGGGACACAATGATCTTAGAGGTCTTTTCCAGCCTTAGTAATTTTATGATTCTGTAATTTTACACAGTAATAAAAGAGATGGAAGTTTCCACAAAAAACTCCTTTCTCCTTCATACTGTGGACAATCAAACAAAAATCCTCTTCTAGGAACTGTATTCAGTGGATACTTTACAGATGGAAGTCTCTATAAATAGATTCTTTTAAACAGCTATTAGTCAATTTTAATAGTGTATTTATATTAGCAACTCTACAAGAAGCTGGAAACAGTGGAGAAGTTGGACTGTATCTCTTTTTGACAACGCTCAGTTTCTAGTATACAGCAGCTAAACACATAATTATTCTGTTTTCAAGACATTATAGCACATATAAAATGTTCATTAATAACATAATTTTTTGCCCCTCACATTCTGGTCTTAGTGCATTAGTATGTGCATATTAATTTGGATATATAGATAATATAGTTATGTTCATAGTCATGATATGGTAATCATGTGCAATTAAAATCCCACACATGGATTCAATACAATCAAAATATAAGATCACCTAACACAGTTGATTTTTAGAATAATCAACTGTTTATATATCATCCCCTGCATATCAGAAATATGCACAGTAACGTGATATCTGTCTCAGCCTGGTGGGAAAGATTTAATAGACATATTTTCTTGAGTGTAAGCCAAGTAAATAAACATCAGCAAAACCAGCAACATTCTAAAAATTCCCTCTTTTATTAAAAAACACCTTAATTCTCCATTCAAAAATCAAGATGACACAGAATTTTAGAAGAAAAACCCTTTGGAACATTTGCAAGAAATTCTTCAAGCATTGCCTTAAGACAGTCAGTCAATAACACCCACATATCTACTGATAGTTTATTCTTTGTTGCTTGGTTTCACAAAGAAGTACAGAGTACTACTACCACATTTTATTCAGAAAGAGGAATAGGATCTGTCTAAATAAATTAAATACTAACAACTATTCATTTTTTCTTTTACATCTATTCACTTAACCGTTTCTTGTCTCATTATGTTTCCATATTGAGGATGAGACTTTTACACATCCTTTTTAAGAGACCCAGAAAAACATTCACAACCCAGAAAATTGCTGTAGTCACCTTAACCACCCTTCTAGCCCTTGACCTCCAAGGGATACTCAAACATTTTGCTCTTTTGCCTGTCACTACACTGATTTGACTCATCTAGTAATCTTGTTTTGAGGAAATGTAGGCCATTCCCTAATGCAAATCAAAGTATGAATGTTTGGAAATTAGCTTCAAGATTTCACTTCTCATCTGAGCAATAACGAGAATGTACTTAGAGCATAAATATTAATTCACACTTCAATTCTTCTTCAGGTTGAATTAAATGGACCTCTGGCTGAAAGCAATGCAGATCAGAAGATCATAAGATGGATCATAAGAGGAAGGTTTCAAGGACTCTGACATTCTTCTATACGAAAGAAATGAGCCCTCTTTCAGGGAAGGAATCTAAAAAAATCCAAACAAACCAACCAAGAGAGAAACAAACAACAACAATACACCCAAGCAAAACCTCTTACTTTCAACCAAGGCTCCTTTATGCTTTTCTAAATTTGATATAAGGGACTTTTGCAAATGATGAGAAGCTGCACTGAATATCTGTGCTGTAAAGAATTATAAGTTATTAAAAGAATTCAGATAATAAGGAAAAAGTGGATTGCACCATGTGTTCTCCAAGTCTTTACTTCATTCTTTTTTCATTGTCTTGGTATTTGAAAAGCTGAAAGAGGAGAAAAGAACAATCATGTGGTGCTGCTGAATTTGTTAAACTATTAATTTATCCACTGCTACTATTTCTACTCCTATTTCTGAGACAAGGAAAGGATCACAGGACCTCATTGTTAATAATAACTGAAAGAAAAATGAAATCTCTATTTTGACATGCTTAGAAACAAGACAGAGGGTAAAAATTCTTGACTTTTAAAAAAAACCCAACCAAAAACAAAAAACAAAACCCCAGAAAAACAATAGAAGAAACAAAAAAGACAAAACAATTTTAATCATAAATATTAGTGTAATAATGTATACTTCTATATCAATTTATAGTTATATATATAAGTGTCTAACTATATGTATAGTTAGACATACAAATAAACATCATTAGTATATGTTTATAATGCTGTGTATTAGCTCACTCATATGAGTACTTTCATAAATTCAGGACAGTTACTTGCTGAAGTGACATTTTGTATATAGGAAAATATTTGAGTCTAGATTCCAAAGACCTAGGGCTATTATTTCATCTCCCCTCATCTCTTGGGTTTTTTCCCCTCTATTTGAGTTGCATTTCACTTTTTCAGATGTGTCAGGACTCTATTTTGTTTTCAATTACCTAATTTACACATTGCTTTACCATATGGAATTAGACAATCAACAATTGCATATACTGGAAGAGATCTAAATCTTAAGAGGAATTGTCTGTAAAATAAAGGTTTATACTTATTCTATACAAGGCAAATTTATTTAATCAAGGTATCAATAGACAAAATCAATCATTAAAATGATTAGATGTCAATCTTCAGGTCTCATACAGATCCAAAACTCCACAATTTCAGTGGAGCATGTTGCCTTCAAAATGTCTAGCAGTAAGGTACAATTATTACAGTTTTACACAGTCACCCATTTTTGCTTTCTTGCATTTTTATTAAGATTGGGAAAATTTGTTCTTAATAGTCCTACTTAAATGTTCTTTTGTATATGATACATATTTCATTACAAAATTAGCTAGAGTCCTCTTTCAGTGAAGTGCCTCAGCTGATCTTTCTGAACATCCTTTACCATAAGATTTCTATTGATGGAACTACCTGTTCTTCATTTCCAAGAGACAGTTCCCTAAGATAAAAAAAAAAATTATGTATATTACTTCTCCCTGCTCATCTAAACATTACAGGGACATCAGTATGCAAATAGATTTAATCTCATAAATAATGGAATTTGAAGCCCTAGTGTGGTCACAGTCCATACAGTTCATTTTTAGCAGTGACCACAGAGGGAAATCAACCTTTTTTTGTCTTCCAGATAAGGAAAAGAGTCTAAAGGAGCTTTGTCTATTTGGTTTGATTTCTAAATAATCCAAATATCAACAAGTAGTAGAGTGGTTTTATGCTGACTGTCCAACTACTCCTAGATGGGAAAGCAACAGTGATCCAACATGCTGATAAAAAGACAGTTAAACCATTTAAGTTTTAAGAGTGGAAGAATCCTTTAGTTTGTCTTATTTATATTTCAGAAATATGTTCTGCAACATAAATAAGAAATGTTCTTTGAATATATTACTTCCAATCAAGTTTTCCCTTCTAATATCAAAAGCCTTGCTTAATCGACAATTTCAGTAGTTAGGCAAAACTTGATGGTGTGTCATCTACATTTATGGAAAAACAGATTACTCACTAACCAGTGACCAGCCTCATTCATGTTCATTTGATATTGAGTTAAACACAAATTTTCCAGATAAGTGGAAGTTGCAACTACCAGAGCTGAAAATCCTGACAGCTTTTCACACCAAGTACTGCTGTAGCACTCCCTGCCAAAACCAGTGTAATTTTTGTGCTCATTCACATCTATTAGATGCTAAAGACAGAACACAGCAAATTCTTATTCATAAGAGAATATTACCATATCAATTATTTCTAGGAGACTTTAATTTCAGTTATGTTTTGTATCCATCAAGGTTCATAAATTAAAAAGATCCAACTAATCTGTGGACACAGCCAAACTGAGACTAGCTGCTCATGCCTATATTGCTTAATGGTCATCTCACTCCAACAACTATTTCCCTATTGTTATGCAGCTTATGTATCTGTACTATAATCTATTGGACAGCAACACACATTCTGGAATACACTAGTGGATCATTAGAGAATATTAAACACAAGGGTAACCAACCTTAGTAAATGAACTAGCCCAGATTTTTCTTGCATAGCTCAATTTGGATAAGCACTAAAAGTAGTTCAAGGAGAAAGAAGCTGTAGTTTCTACAATATTTCAGTAGACTAAATTGCTTCAGATGATTGAATATACATTGAAATTCTCAGAAAGGAGAAAATTAGGTGCTGTATGAGACATGCTTTTTAATTTCTATGTATGGTGAAACTTGTTAACCCTGAAAATTTGCCATAAATGGCATTAAGGTCACAGGTTATAACGTGCAAGTAAGTCATAAAAGATCTTCAAAGACTGTAAGTTTTCATAGGAAGTGTAACAGCAAAATTTACATATTCTTGCACAAATGAGCACAATTGTTTTTTGTTGGTTGTTGGAACAAATAGGCAAACAAGATACAATGTCTTCTCACAAAGGAAAATGCAAAATCCTAGATATGAAATAGAGTAACTTCAAGTAATATTGTAAGCTTTGAGATAGGCAGAAAAGGATCTGGTTGTACTGGTCATCATCACAACATTGGGTAAAGGGCAACAGCCCACTGAGTTGTATCGATAAAACCATGATCTGATTCAGCAGGGTTAGATGCATGCGAGTAGCTTTGCAAGAAGTCTTATGCAGGAGATTTCTTCCAAGCTTATTTCTTTTTCACAGTATTTGTCACAGTAGAATGAGAGGCTAGTGATACATTCTTCCAGAAGAGGCATTGTGCCTTCCTCCTGGAGCATCCTGCACTTGGCTCTGTGACACGACATCAGTTCAATCCCAGGAGAGCAAAGTATCACACTTGTAATTGCTAAGATGGAAAAGAATAATGCTTCGCTCCAGAGACCTCTGAGTGTTTTTCACTTCTAAACTTGCATTCAAGTTTTGTTTGTTTTTCAAAATGACTATAATGATTCTTGTTAGTCATCATATAATGCTACATCAAGGGACATAGGAAATTAATTTTCAATGCCAGAAAAAAATGAGTGAATTAGATAGCTGTGAGATCTGTAAGGAGAAGGAGACTGTCTCAGAAAGTGTCTATTTATGGAAACCAGCATGCACTGATCCAATAGACAGACTGAAGTTACATAGGAGATAGAGAAAAACAACTCCACTGAACTGTGCCCAGAAAAATTGCTGTATGGTGAATGTAGCATCAATAGATGCCTGAGAAGCTGGATGAAACACCCTCACAAAAAATGCATAGATAGTCACAGCTCTATTGTAGAGAACAGTATGTTCAAGATGTTCTGACACCTCACTGGTTCACTGAATATTCCTCATCTGGTGTCAGAGTAGAGGGAGTACTTCAGCAAGGGTTGACTCTCTTCCAGAATTTGTAAACTCATGTGAAGAGCCATATGTCAAAAAGTCTTAAGCTCACATTAGGCTCTCATTTCTACCTTTATATGTCCTTTTGGCAAAGCTTAGAAAAAATGTAAAGGAATTTCAAAAAAAAAGGAGAAAATATTTGTATCTTCAATATCAGTAGAATCAAATTAAGATAAAGCTTTAAATGAATAAGTAAATGACATCTTAGTGTAAAGATCCCCAAAGACATTTCCATGGCATTAGCAACACACTTTTCAGGACTAGAATCTTTTTGTCCTCTTCTACAACCATCACGACTTTGAAACCATCCAGAAATCAACCCTGCATGTTTAGTAAAACAGTTTCAAGTTCTTCAGAGGTTTTCATATGACTCAGCTCAGTGTATAAAATAAAAGTATTTACATAAGGAGAACAGTCTCCCTTTAGAGATAACAGAAAGGAGGTCTCAGAAGTTTAGATTCTTAATCTAAAGAATTCTCTCAAGGAGCCCACCTCTCACCATGGCTAGACTCCCTGTTTATATGTCAAAAGTCAGTAACAAAGGAAAAATCTGTCACTTTGTTTCAACTAAAAACTAAGCAATAGATCATCTGTGGTAAAAGAATAATTTTTGCTTTGAAAAATAGAGGCGTCTGCAGTTTGACATTTGCTCATTATCCTCCCAGCTCTATCTAAATTTATTTAAATTTCTAGTCTAGAAAGTCACACATTAAAATGTGTAACCAATATTTTGTATTTATATATTCATTTAACACACTCACTAAACTTGCCATAAATCTGAAAAATAAGCCCACCCCTTCTTAGAAGATTTGCATATATGAGTGGACTGTTCATTAACTTTGCAAAATCAGATCATTGCAGTGATAGGTACTTGCATACTCAGATCATGAACCAAAGTCTACATCTGACTTCATTAAAATTAACAGAGTTTTTCTGAGTTTATTCTTGTAACTGAATGTAGTGTTTGACTTCATTCAGCATTTCTCACAGGCTTTGCATGACCTCTAACAAAAGTATTTCCATGGCATCAATGACAAAATAGTTTATTTCTACAGGCAGAATTATATATTGGAAACTCACAAAAGCCTGTAATATAAATTGATTTCAACAATGTAAGTAAAATACTGTAGGAAAACACAGCACACTGTCTTCTAAGCATTTTCCAAATTATATATAATTACACATGGCTAGTTTTTAATGCATTATTAATTTCTTAGGTAATTTATTTAGTTAATATTAGTAATAAAGACTAGCCATAATCTCATCTACATACAATATAATTATGTTAATCTCATTACAACAACAGTTTTAAAGATCATTTTATAAGCAACAGTGTGAAAATTGCTACTAGGGACAGCAATAGGATTAGCTCAATAGCAACAGATCTGTACAAGAGAAAACCTCCACAGGATATAGCACTAAAACTGTCAACAAGCTTGTGCTATTTGCCTCTGGAAACTTATCTGTGTACCTCACTAATGTCTCAGGCAGTAGAACGGTCACTTCCCTCAGAAGCAGAGACTGCAAGATCTATTAATGTATTTTGTATAAGGAGAGAATCCCCAGCCTCACAGTTCCTTTTCAGAACTGCACCAAGATTGAGGATGGGGTGGGGTAAGAAGTTTCGGACAGGAATGTTCACCTAGGATTTTCAGGGTCCTGCACTTTGGCCACAATAATAACCTCCTGCAGCATTTCAGGCAGGGCACAGAGTGGCTGGAGAGTAGCCAGGCAGGACTGACAGGAAGCTGAACATGAGCCAGTAGTGTGCCAAGGTGGCCAAGAAGGCCAATGGCATCCTGGTTTTTATCAGAAACAGTGTGGCCAACAGACCCAGGGAAGGGATCTTTGCCCTGCACTCAGAACTGGTGAGGCCACACCTCGAGTGCTATGTCCAGTTCTGGGCCTCTCAGTTCAGGAAGGATGTTGAGGTGCTGGAGCAAGTCCAGAGAAGAGCAATGAGGCTGGTGAAGGGACTTGAACACAAGTGAGGAGAGGCTGAGAGAACTGGGGTTGTTCAGCCTGGAAAAGAGGAGGGTCAGGGGAGACCTCATCACCCTCTACAACTACCTGAAAGGAGAGTGTAGCCAGATGAGGGTTGGTCTCTTCTCCCAGGCAACTATCAGTATGATAAGAGGGCATAGTCTTAAGCTCTGCCAGGGAATGTTTAGGTCGGATGTTAGGAGGAAATTCCTTGAAAATAGGGAAATCAGGCATTGGAATGGGCTGCCCAAGGAGGTGGTGGATTCTCCATCTGTGAAGGTTTTTAAGATGATATTGGATACGGCATTTAGTGCCATGATCTAGTAACCACAGTGGAAGTGGATCAAGGGTTGGACTTGATGATCTCATTTGTCTTTCCCAACCCAGCTGATTCTATGGTACTGTGATAACCCAAAAGTACAAAATTTTTCATTTCACTGAATTATTCAGTAAGCTACTGCTTGCTAGTTTTGGTTGGTTGGTTGGTTTTTGGTTTTTTGGTTTGTTTTGGGTTTTTTTGGGGGTAGGTTTCAGGGATTTTTCTTTAAGAAATACAGAAGATTCTAAATGTGGTTATTTTCAAATTTGGAAACATTAATTTGTAAGATATTCTGATTACATTAGAATCCAACTTTCAACATCTGAAGTGAAAGTAATGGGGGGAAACATGCCAAAATGTAACACACAAAAAGGACAATCTCACTAGGATTAAGGAAACAACCAATTTGATAATATACATACAAACTCACAGTAACTCTTAGTCAAACTGGAATTAAAGGGGATAAAATCTTATTTCTCCTTTTCAGTCAGCTACATTTTCATACTTCTCCAGAGATTATGTTTTAATTTCCTTGTCCCATTCAGCACTAAGTCTGAAGAATCCAGTTGTATTATATAGATGTATAAAGACTCTTCTTCCATAAGTCTGAATTCTAAATCTAGCAGTGGCTGATTAGAGAAAGACTCCAGACCTCACTGTGGAGATTTTTTTCATTGCCTTTATTTTTATTTTTAATACTACAGCCCAAAATACAGGTGGGTTTGAGTTTTTTGTTTATTTGGGAAGTCGTTGGCTTATATTTCATAAATCTATCATCTTGAAGAAACATATCTTGTGCAATAGCAGCATTATGAGAAATTGAAGAGAATAATGCATTAGAATGAGGCAAGGAGAGGAAGGAATACAGCAATATTCATTGAAATTTATAACAATGGCAAATCTTGAAAGTGGTTTGGGGTTATACATAGCAAAATCTTTATAACCAACTTGTTTCAGGTTATTCAATGCCCAACCAAGGGGGTTTTATTTTTAAACTGTTTTGCAGATGTGGTAGCTAGGCTGTCATCTATTAGTAGAGAAATAATTAGTTTTCTGATGTATGTAATTTTATTCTAGGCATAATTTCATAGATTCATGATTTCAGCATGTAAGTTTTAAAGAACAAACCTTCTTCTATTGTTATTTAATGCTGAATGAAAACTCAGACATTAACTGAATTTAAGACAAATTTTAAACACTGTTTCTGTCACAAGACAAAATAAGGTCCAGAGTCAACACGTATTGATCTGCCCCTGAATAAAATACTGGAGGACTAGGGAGCAGTATATAAATGTATGGAAACTTTTTTAAAAAAATTACTGGAATATGTTTAATTTTGGTTGTAGATAGTTGAAGTAAATAAAAGCTAAATATAAACAACATAGAATTTAAGAAACTGCATATGCACCATTTTCTAGGCTTCAGAAAAAGATCCTTGTAATGTACAAAGGTCCCAGTTTTATACTATCCATTGTACTAAACACAGAGCAGGTCATCAAAACATAAAAGCTGAAATTTTACATGCCATCTTGACCCCGTCATTCTTGCAAGCTGACTGAGAGGTAGAATTGAAATAGAACACTACAGAGAAACACTGTAAGCATCACTTGAAGGAAATGTGTGCACAGTATTAAAGTTACCATTGGTCTTTTCCCTCGCGCCTCTTTTAGAAAAGAAGGGTTTCAGGAGTAGATACATTCTAGCAAAGCATTACAACAAAGTACACTGCATCAGGGAGATTTTCAAAGAGGACAGAAGATGGTTTGCCCTCATCACAGTGTGTCTTCCTCAATGTAACTTTTTACACCTTCGTCTTTTTCAGCTGTCTCTTACTTGTTTGCTCAGGAATTTTAATTAACTTCCAGCAACCTTTCACTAATATGAAAGTTGCAGCAGTCTTCCATGCAGTTTCAGTAGAGGTAATTTTTGTTGGGGTTTATTTTGTTTGGTTTTGGTGGAGTTTTGTGAGGAAGGTTTACTTGTTTGTTTGCTACATTTGTTGTTTCAGGGGTTTTTGTTTGTTTGCCTTGGGGGCTGGGTTTTTTGTTGTTGGGGTTTGGTTTTGGTTTGGTTTGGTTTTTTTTTCAATTTGTTTAGGGGCTTTAGGGTTTGGTGTGTTTGTTTGTTGTTTCAGGGGAAGAGGGTTATAGTATGGTGATTTGCTTTGGTTTGTTTTTAAATGTAAAACTGTCCTCTCAAGCTTCAGGCCCAAAAATAAACTTATGGAGATTACTGACCTTTTGCATCGCTTTCTCGAGCAACAACAGTGTTAAGGCACCAGCTTGCTGGGAGCTTTAACAAGCCAAGAACTAGCAGCAACCTCAGGCTCTGATTTATCTGATATCTTACATAAGGTATTTGCCACAGCCTTATCAAAATCTGGACTTTAACTAACATTTTACACAACATATAAATTTATTGAGGGGGTGGGGAAAGGCAAAACTGCCTCTCCTGTTTATTTATTTATTTATTTAAGGAATTCATTAAGTCTCCCATAGAGTCTCCAGGTTAGCCACATTAGTATAAAAGAACAATGCTTCTGCACATGCTTGGAGTTATCTATACTCCCTTAGTCTGATTCCCATGGTGATTTATGCTTACAATTCCCACAGAAAAAGGGGAGTAAAGTGGCGAAGACAATTTTGACAGTCTTCAAGAAAAGACAGTATGCAATTCCTTCCACCTGATGTTCACAGATATGAGGTCTGCACTGAACTCTACACACAGCATGAGGAAACAACATACTAGACGTCTGTCAAGGTCTGAACACAAGTTATCTTTGTCATTCCAGAAATATTAACATCAAAGTATTGCTTGGTTTTGGAGAGCTGACAAGTAGGAACATTACCCAGAGTTGAGATAGATCTTTGTGAGGGTTGGCAAAAGAAATCTGAGATCTTTTTTACCTGTGCCAAAAGATCTACGTTCTTATCAGATATAATCTGCCACCTCTTCTGAAATTACAGAATAGATAGAACTTCAAGATACTAAGAGCTGTCTGAAATAGCTATAATTCCTAAAATTCATTAAGAGTAACTGTTACACAGTAGACTATGTCCAGTCAAATTTTGACAGTCTTCAAGGGTGGACATTTTATAACCTTCTAGAAAACTTGTTCAAGTGTTTGACCCTTCTCTCTTTACAGGATAAATGATCATGGCTATCAGCCTCTCATCCCGTGTTTGATGTTCCAAGTATCATATCCGTAGTCCTTTATTGGACCTAGTCCAGTAAGTTCATGCACCTCATACTACAAAGTGCAGTACTTGATATAGCACTCCGGATGTGATCTCACCATTCTATGCACAGAGGAAGGATCACCTCCAACAACCTACTCAAAATGTTTTTTCAAATACACCTTAGGATGCTCTTGGCCTCTTTTGCTACAAAGGCATATTGCTGTCTCAATTTGAATCTATTTTTCACCATGATGCCCAGGTTCTTTTCCACAAAACTGCTTTCCAGGCACTTGATACATGTACTTTTGGTACGTGGTGTGTCCCTCCCCCAGTGCAAGACTTCGCATTTCCTTTGGATCAACTTCATGAGTTTCGCATTTGTCAATATCTCCAGCTTGTTGAAGTCCCTCTGAATAGTAGCATAACAATCTGTTCTATCAATCACTCCTCCCAGTTTTGGATCAGTTACCTGATAATTATAAAGAGTAAAGCAGAAGACATGGACAATGGGGGGCGAAAAGACAGTGTACCGTTTTAGAACCTCCTTTTATTTTTTTTTAGCTGCTTTTTTTTTAATGTAGTAAGACTTTCACTGAATAGATATTTGTAATTGGAAATATCACGTCCTTTATCTTGTAACAGAAGGACTTTTAAAACATTCAGTACAACACAGCAAAATCATCAAGTTTTTTTGCCTGGGATCCACAGCATCCATATGATTAAACAGTGGTACCCACACATTTTAATCAATTCCTATGAAGTAGCTAGTGACAAAAGATCTAA
>VWZD01006991.1:0-32782 GCA_013396695.1 Sakesphorus luctuosus
GGGGCCTGACAACGCTCCTCGCAGACCCCTTTGCGGATGCAAGTAAGGGTGATGACCTGCTCCCGGCCGGCACTGAGGACTACATCCATATAAGGATCCAGCAGCGCAACGGCAGGAAGACCCTCACCACAGTCCAGGGCATCGCGGATGACTACGATAAAAAGAAACTGGTGAAGGCCTTCAAGAAGGTGCGTGTGGGGGCCGGGCAGGCCTGGCAGGGGGGTTGATAATGGTGCTAAGGAGGCTTTGGCTCTTTGCTGCAGAAATTTGCCTGCAATGGAACTGTGATTGAGCACCCCGAATATGGAGAAGTGATTCAGTTGCAGGGTGACCAGCGCAAGAACATCTGCCAGTTCCTCGTGGAGGTAGGACACCCTGGGGCAGCTGGTTCGTTCTGTTCTGCCTCAGTCCTTGCTCGAGGCAGATTCCACCCAGCAGGGTTTGCAGTGGCGTCTCGCCTTCCTTCCCTGCCCAGGGGGAGTAGGAATGTGCCCATTCTGGGCATGGGTGGTGTGGGGAGGCACAGAGGCCTCGATTTGCATTATAAATGGGTTTTCTGTCTTGCAGATTGGACTGGCTAAAGACGACCAGCTGAAAGTCCACGGGTTTTAAGTACCTGTGGGCCACTGGAGCTTTATGCAAGAAGATTTCCTTACCATGAAATACCCACCTGTCCCTTGTCATAAGTTTAAAAGCAGCCGGTTTGTGTAATGTAACAACCTTCGGTCCACTCTCGAGTCTGGACTGGTGTAATTGGTGATGTAATAAACTGACACGAGCCCATGCTATCTCGTCTGCCTGTCCCTCATTTCCCAGAGCTCACGTGGGCGGTGGCCCCGTCCAGCCCGGAGGCCAAGGTACCAGCTGTGCCCAGCTCGGCCCAGGGACTGCCTGCCCGGATGGCTCCTCAGCCCAGCTGCGCTTCCAGCCCGGAGGACGAGAATCCTGCCCTGCCCAGCCGGGGCCCTGAGCTGAGCTGTGGCACGGGGACATGGTGCTGTCCCTCTGGGCACTGCTGGCTCCTGGTGGCACAGGGATTTGGGGAAGCTTGGCTTAGAACGAGAGTGGCAGAAGAGTGACTTGGAGGCTGCCTGGCTGCAGCTCCAGTGCTGGTCCCAGCGAGCCCCGAGGTGCCGGGCACGGGAAGGAACCATCCCATGGGCTGAACTTGTGACAAGGGATCAGTGTTGGACCAATGTGAGGAGCATTCTTGTAGCTGGAGCTGCAGAGCTTTGTGTCCATAGCACTGCTGCCTCATGTCCTGTGCGGTAACAACAGCTTTGGTTTAATTTTTAATGTTTTATGTAATGTATTTAAAGTCTTATTTAAATAAAACAGGTTTTCAAAAGCCAATGTGTGGTGGGTTCCATCACTCCCTGGAGCCAAAGCACTCACTTTCTCCCAGCAATGGTGTGGTCTCAGTGCTCAGAGGCTGGTGTGATGCTGGGGGTCTGCAGGGGCCTGGGGCCTGTCCCCCCCTCTGACCTGCTGGAGGGAGGGGAAGCTGAGCTGCCTCAGTGCTGTCCCTGCTGCTCCTGCCCAGAGCTGAGGGGAACAGCCTGGGGCTGGGTGGGTGCTGAGTCATTCACTGCCTGGGCACAGTAACCCTCGAACCAGCTCTTGGACTTGTTGTGTTCCTGGAAGTGCTGTGGGCAGGATCAGCACTTCGTGCTTCCTGAAAACCACTGTGGGGAGGAGAGGGAGGCTCCACCACCCGCGTCAGGCTCTGCCTCTGAGCTCCAGTCAACAAGAACAGACTCTGGTTGGGTGAAATGCAGTGGCTCAGGGCAGCTCTGAACGGGGTCTGGCAGTGCCTCCTGCACGAGAGCAACGTGCAATGTACTGAAATCCTAAGAGTGCACAGAAAATGCCCAGGTTTCCCTCCCTGTTCTTCCAGGGCGGGTGCTGGGTGTCCTGGGAAGCTGCTCCCACCCTGGCACCTCTCATGGCAGCTCTCAGAGAGGTCACAGCTGCTCATCCAGTGCCACAATGTCCCCATCTCCCCCGGGCTGGTGGGAGCGCTGGGTTCACTCTGCTGCCACTTCCCTGCCAGGAGACTTTGCTCTTGGAAACCAAATTGCTGCAATTAATGCAACGCACTGAGTGCACTGAGGAGGCAGGTGACCTCCAGCCTGCCTGCACCTCGGGGTGACCTCCAGCCCTGCCTGTACCTCAGGGAGCAGGTAGTGCAGGCAGTGACCTCCATCCCCATGCATGGACAGCGGTGCTCACCCCATGGTGTTTGTGCTCACAGACTGCCACAGCCCAGTCTCTGCTCTGATGCTGCTCCAAACATTGCCGTACCCCTGCCTGTGCAGGGGCTGTTGGAGCACACCCAGCCTGGTTCTCCTTGCTGGCTCTGCCCTCAGGGGGGCTGCAGGAGGGAGGCACCACCTGGGTCAGTCCCAGCTGGGCAGGGCGAGGGGCACGGGTTCCTTGCTGACCTGCGTCAAGGGGCTGCCCCACCCGCAGCCCTGCAGGGAGCGGCCGCTGTGCCCAGCACCCTGATGGCTCATTTGGTCCAGATTGAGCCATTAAAAGGCAGAAATTGGAAAACAATCTGTTTGTTCCTCGTGCAGTGCTCTCAGTGGAGCGAGCGATCGATGGCTGCGGCCCGGCCATCCAAAGCCCATTTGTTTTGCGGTGTTTGAGCAGCTCCGACACGGATCGTTGGGAACACGGGGACGTGGGACACGGACGTGGCCCAGCCCAGGATGTCACTCGCAGGATTTATTGAAGGAGGGAGACAAATGCTCTCTAAAATACGCCAAGAGGAGGGTCAATATGGGCAGGAGGAACCATTGATATCGAACGAGGACATGGGTGGCAGCAGAAGGTGATTTTCAGGGGGCTCTGGCAGTGAGTGGTGCCCATCCCTTCCATGACACCCCCAAGCTTTTTGGGGTGCAGGGAGAGACCCAGAGCTGCAGAATGGGGCCTGTGTGAAGGGCCTCACGCACACACACAACCCCTGGCTGTGTGCAGTCCCCAGCTGGGACCTCAGACACACATATGTGTGTATAAACATGAACACAGACATAGGATGGAGGTAGATAATGTGTGTGTGTGTGTGTGTACAGACACACAGACATAAATGGACATGTGAGTATATTGCATGTTTACACACCCCCGTGGGTGGGTGCAGAGCCAACCTGGGGTGGGGCAGCTGCGGCAGCACCTTTAAAAGCAGGACTGAGCCATGGTGACCCCAGAGAGAGACACCCACTGGGACACCCCACTTGGCTCCAGCACCTGCAGGTGAGTCCCACAGGGCTCTGCCACTGCCTGGAGGTCACAGGGGACCAGCTGGGAGACAGGGATGGAGAAGACTTGGTAAGCAGACAGGAAGCGTGGAGGGGACTTGGGGACCCACTGGGAGGAACAGAGGGGGCCTGAGGACCAGCCATGCCCTGGGGATGAGCACCCTTCTCCCCACCTGTCAGAGTTCTAGGAGGAGCTGCATGATGCTCTTTGGCATATCCTTTAGCTTTTGGCATCCCTGCTGGGAGCAAGGAGTGGGACTCAATCCTTATGGATCCCTTTGCCTTGACTTCTATTCTAAGGGACCTGGGGACCACCAGCCAGGAAAGTGGGATGGAGAAGACTTGGGGAGCTGACAGGAGGGATGAAGGGGCCTTGGGGGCCCACTGGGAGGGACAGAGGGGACTGTGGACTGGCCATACCCCAGGCTGAGTGCCCAGGTCACCCCTCCCTGCAAGCTGAGCATGTCCTCGTTTGGGAGCTGCAGCCCCTCTGCTCCCCTTCCCCCTCAGTCTCTCCCCAGCCATGAAGGTGACGCTGTGCTTCGGCCTCATCCTCACCCTCTCCGTGGCCTCCTGCCTGTGCCGGCCGGCGGCTGAGGCACCAGGTGCCATTGGGGACCCCCACCAGCGCCCCCCCAGCCTGGTGCGGCGCGACTGGCCCGAGTACCTGTCCCAGGAGCAGCAGCACCTCCTGTCCCAGTTCCTGCCCCACGTCCTCACAGGTACCGGGAGCTCAGGGTGGGCAGCCCCTGGGGGGCACAGCCTGGCCCCCTGTGCCAGCTCTAACTGCTGCCCTTACCCTGGCAGAGCTGAACAACCACAAGGGGTTTGTGCACGAGGACGAGGGGCTGGAGGCCCTGCACGAGCACTACTACCCCGACTGGATGGACTTCGGCCGCCGCAGCGCTGAGGATGTGGCCGACACCGCGTAGCCCCTGGGCTGACCACAGAGCACCCACACCCTCAGTGCATCTCCCTTCCTGCAATAAAGCTCTGGCACTATGGCTGCTGCATTCACGGCTATGCTGGGAAGGGCTTGGAGGGGTGGGCAGGGGGCTTTTCCCCCCAGCCCCACAGGGAAGCGCAGGGCAGAGACCCAACCACACACAGCAGCAGACACAGCACACAGAAACTGCTCTGTGACTTCACATTTATTTGCCAGGGGACAGGGCACAGCCTGGGGTGAAGGATGTGGCTGGTGGCAGCAACAGTTGTGCCCCAAGAAACACCCCGAGCTGTGCGTGCTGCTACTATTGCTACTCAGTGAGTGGGGGAAAGTTTAAACCACCATTCTCTTTAAAAGCCAGTCCAGGTGCTGGCAGGGGCCCAGCCTGAGTTGTGGGATGGGGGTCTCCCCCCAGCACAGGCAGGTGCCCCCAGGACCCACCTGAGCATCACCCTTTGCTGCAGCATCCGGAGAGCCCTGAAGGGCTGAGCTGCCCCTCGCTCCTTGGACAGGCTCAGCAGAAGCAGGAACAGTTTTTATTGCCAGAAACTGGCTCCTATGAAGGGTCCACAACCCCCAGCAGGGACAGGGGCAGTTGGCACCCCCTGCACATGGGGAGCAATGCCGGGTTCTGTCCTTGCAGTCAGGGCAAAGTGCCACACAAATGCCAGAAGTGTTGCCAGTCCTGGGACAGCTCCTGGAGAGAAGGCTGAAGCCTGTCCTGTCTCCATTTCCCCATGGATGGGCACGGAAGAGGATGTGTGGCACTCTGAGCCTGGTGACTCCACAGCAGTGTCACGTCAGGGTACCCTGGGCCCCCCTGGCCCCTCCCTGTGCATAGGACATCTCCCCTCTGTCCACCACCTTGTCCAGCCCCAGGCGCTGCAGCTTCTCCACCAGGTTCCAGCTGAAGATGCTGCTCCTGGGCAGGGCTCCATCCTGTCCCCGGGGCACAGGGAGGGGCTGGGGGTCAGCGTGCTGGGAGTCCTGGGAGCGGAGTGAGGGGGCCCACCACAATCCAGTTCCTGATGCCGAGTGGGAATCCCGCCCCAGCAAGAGTCTGAAGAGTCCCACAGGGGTGCTTGGGGGTCCAGGGTGAAGCACCAGGGTGGGAGAAGACTGTTCTGGTGAGGGGCTGCTGAGGCTCAGCCCCTCAAGGGGCCCACAAGAAGGCACGACGGCATGATACAGACTGGAGGGGAAAAGAGAGCAGAAGTGGAGGTCAGCGGGGACCCTGTCCCAGGGGATGCTGCTGCAGGGGCCAGGAGGGGCCTGGGACAGAGCAGGACCCCCTTTTCTCCTTCACCTAACAAGCCTTGTGCTTATGGGAGATCCCCATGCTGCCAACTGCCCAAGCAGGACTGGGACACGGTCACTGCTCCACAAGCAATTTCCAGAGTGCAGGTTTTTGTCTAACAGTGAACTCCAGCTCACATC
Source organism: Sakesphorus luctuosus (assembly GCA_013396695.1). Classification (NCBI taxonomy): domain Eukaryota; kingdom Metazoa; phylum Chordata; class Aves; order Passeriformes; family Thamnophilidae; genus Sakesphorus; species Sakesphorus luctuosus. The sequence continues at coordinate 5,647 of VWZD01006991.1, forward strand.
AACTCCCAAAGAGCCGGGGGGGTCTCATTAGGGCTAATCACTGGTGCTCATTAATGAAGGGTCAAGCCCAGCACCCAGCTGGGGAAACGTCCTGGCTGATGCCCAAGTGTGGAGGGAGGAAAGCTGTGTCTGTTCCCTGCAGTACCAGGAGCCCACGCTGCTCCCCGGGGTGACCCCTCTCAAGAAGGCTCTCCATCCCCTCGGGGTGCTGCAGCCCAGAAGGGGGCGCGGGGAGGGGAAAGAGTGGTCCCAGCCCCTAGGGACGTGCATGTCCCCGGGCACAGAAACAGCCCAGCAGCAGATTTGGTGGTACTTCAAGTGCCAGCATTTCTCAGAGTATCAGGGGCTGCAGGTGGCCCAGCCCGCTGCTTCCCGAGAGCAGAGAGCCAGGCAGGGCAGGAGGAGGCGAGAGTTTGGGTGGCAGAGCGGGACTGGTGCACCTTACCTGGGTGTCACCGAGGTGATCGCAGTGGTGGGGTGGAGGATGTGGCAGGTGGTGATGGTGAAGGTAGACGGGGTCTGGGGGAGGTTGTTAACAGAGAGGAACACTGGAAGGGACAGGAGACAAGGGGTCAACGGGGAGGGGGAGCAGGACACAGGCAGAGAGCAGAGAAAGGCCCTCTCACAGCTGCGGGCAGAGCGTCCCTGTGGGGACGGGGAGGTGGCGGGGACAGGCTGCTGCAAGAGGGGAGAGCGCAGGGGACAGCGAGGGGAAGCCTTGGCAGGAGGATGGGAACGTCCCCGGGGCCGCGTCCCCTCCGTCCCCTCGCCCCACCCTCACCCCTGGGGCGCTCCTTGGTTTTGGTGGGTGCTGAGGTAGGGAGCAGCTGGAAGGAGCTGGTGTCCACATCATCCTCCTCCAGGTCATTGAGGCTGTACACCTCCTCCAGGTCGATGTCCAGCTGCCTGAAGTCTTTGGTGAGCACCCCAGGACGGGGCACCAGGATCCCGCCCAGGTTGGGCTGTGCCAGCTGCTGCCAGTGGTGGAGCGTCACAGAGCCTGGAGGGGGACACAACCGGGGGTGCTCAGCTGGTGTGGCTGAACCCTCGTGGCACCTCCGGCTCTGTGTCCCTTCTGTCCCTCACCTTCCAGCGGCTTCACGATCTGCAGTTTATCGGGCAGGTATGTGAGGGAGCCGAGGGAGAAGCTGGAGGCGGCGGTGAGCTCCGAACCCCCCGAGCAGCTGGTGCCGGTGGAGATGACGCTGTCGCTGGGGGTGAGGACGCCGCTGGAGTTGGCTCCGTCCCTCAGTCGCCAGAGCTTGCGCTCCCGCTCGGCCTCGAAGAAGGAGCGCTCGGACGATGAGTGGCTTTGCTGCCGCACCGACAGCCGCTGCACCGCCGCCTCCAGGGCCTGCCGGCCAGGCGCTGCCCGGGGGGCTCCGCCGGACCCCTCGGCCCTGCGGGTGGGCACAGGTTATAGCGAGCTCAGGACCGTGGTCCCGCACCGCCCCCCAGCCTGCGCCAGACCCACAGCCGGCCCCTCCCCTCCCTGATTCGTGCTCCGATGTGACCAGCAGGTCACCAGCGCCTCGGGTCCTGCACAGGGACAGCCACTCGCCCACCCTGCCCCAGGTAAGCCCCCCTGGCGCTCACCGGGCACCCTCCGAGCCGGAGCTGCTAGTCTGAGGGGGGCTGGCCCCCCCAGAGTGGGCGGCTGACAACTGCTTGGAGCCCGGCACGTGGTGGGGAGACTCAGAGCAAGACTTGGCTTTGGCTGCCTGGTTCACCGCCTTCACCGTCTCGAAGACGCGCAGGTAACTCCTGTGGGCAGGGAGCGGTGGGGTGAGGCAGCCCCTGAGACCCCCAACCCACGGCACAGCACGAGCCACCGATGCCAGCGCTCACCTGGAGTCCGAGGAGGAGCTGTCAGTCCTCTTCCTCATCATCCCCTTGATCTCAGCCGCCAGCGAGTCCTGGGGACAGGGGGGACACAACATCAGCAGAGGGCAGAGCAACAACACCCCGGCCGCGCCGCCCGGTCCCCGGGCGCTCACCACGGGCAGGAGACTGGCCGCGCTGTAGCGGCTCACGGTGCTGTTGGGCAGGCTGCGGCTCCGCAGGCTCTTCACCTCCTCCTGCGCTTCCTGCAGCATCCCACCGCACTCCGCGTACTTCTCCTGCAGGTCCCGCAGCTGCGGAACACGGGCACAGCTCGGGCACGGCCCCGGGGGCAGCTGGGCAGGATCCCCCACCAGCCGGGGCACTCGCTGCCCTCCCCGCTCTCACCTCCATCCGAAGCTGTTGCTGCACCTCCTTGGCCGCGCTCAGGTGCTGCTGGAGCTCCTCCACCTCGGAGCCGTACTGCGGGCAGGAGCGGGCAGGTCAGGGCGCTGTGTCAGCGTCCCCCCCGCCGCCCAGCACAGGCAGGGCACTCTCACCGTGCGGCACTTCTGCTGCAGGTCCGCGATCTGTGCCAGGAGCTGAGTGATCTCCTCCTGCTGCCGCGCCGCGTCCTCCGCGCGGCGCGCCAGCTCCTCCGACAGGTGAACGACCTGCTGGCTGGCTTCGGCTGTAAGAGGAACAGGGTCCGTCACCGCCCGGGCACGGCCCCCGACCCCAACCCACGCACAGGTGCCGGGCACTGTCTGCAGCCCTCCCCAGCCCCACGTACAGAACTGCTCCACGCAGTCAATCATCAGCTGCTGCTCCTGGTCCTCGTACTGACAGGTCTCGGTGGCGATGTTGGTGGCCTGCAGGAGAAGGTTGGAGGGGCTGAGCGTTTTGGGCACGACCTCCCACCTTCCTGGGGGCCAGCTCGGGTCTCTCTGTGATGAGTAGGGCAGAGGTGGGCACCGAGGGGCATCCGCCAGCTGGTCCTCCTCACCTCCATGCGGAGCTTCTGGTTCTCCTCCTCCAGGCACTTCAGTTTCTGCTGCAAGGTGTCGTACTGGAAGTATTGCTGCAGGGACAGTGAGGACTCGTGCCGGCGCAGCCTGGGGACAGCAGGGGTGGCACTGAGCACCCGCAGTGCAGGCAGGATGGGGCTGCCCCCCAGGCCCCTGCCCACTGCCCTGAGCTCCCAGGCAGGGATCTGCAACAACCCAGCTGTGTGGGGCTGGACCCACAGCCACCGAGGGAGGGAAGTGAGCACATTCAGCGCCACCCCAGGGCTGTTGGCAGCTCCTGCCCAACCCACAGGAGCAACTCTGCCCTGGGTGAGTGGCAGAACAGGGACTCCCACTCACGGTGTGGAGGTGGTGGTGGTAGGCTCGCTCTCCTCTGTTGTGGTGGTGTAGAAATGGAGAAGGTCATCCCTCATGGAGACCTCGTGGCGCAGCTGCGCAATCTGGAGAGACAAAGGGCTTCAGGATACAGCTGAGGGGATCACAGCCACCTCTGGGGGGGGCACACAGGAGGCCAAGGCCTGGATCTGTGCCCAGGAGCTGTTACCTCCTCCTTGGCCAACTCCAGCTGCTCCTCCAGCAGCTCATTGCGCTCAGTCAGGCTCCGGTTCTGCTTCAGCAGGGACTGCCCAATGCGAGCCGCTAATTCCAGGTCCCGCTCCTTCTGCGAGGAGCAGGTCTGCCTCAGCTGGGACTCATCCCTTCCCCAGTCCTCACCCACCCCTGTGCCCCAGCCCTCACACAGGTGGGGTGGTCCAACATACCTCATCCAGCAGGTTGGTGACGGCGTCGATGTCGTGGTAGGTCTTGGTGATCCTGACCACCCGCTCAGCACACAGGACTGGGGGAGAGGGCCCACAGGTGAGCCCCCACACTGAGGGAGCACTGGCCTGGGGGCTCAGCACTGTCCTCCCACTGCCCCCCACTCTGTGTCACCACTCTCCTCAGAACTGTGTAGCAAAGGGAACAGGAGGGAGGCAGCACAAGGCTGCTCCAGGCTGGTCACCAAAAAGGACCTTTTATCTGCTGGGCAGCACCCGGTGTGGTGCCAGGCAGAGGCGGGCAGGGATCCCCACAGCCGTGACAGCATCATGGGAAACACGGGGCTCACACCTCACCCCCAACCCTGTGTGCACCTTGGGATGGCAAGGAAAGTGCTGAGCCCCCACCACCCCACACAGACACAGTGCCAGCCCCACCACAGGGTGCATGGATGGGAAGGAGGGGTGGGGAAAGGCCAACAGTGGAGATGGGATCGGAGGTGACATTTCCAGTAGAAAGCAGGCTGAAGCCCCGGTATAAATAGCTGTGGGTGGCACCGTGCCCAGCCGGGCTCACAGGCAGCGTCCCCTCCAATCTGTCCCCAGCCCTTTCTCCCCCTTTCCCTCCCCCGAGGAGTCAGCCCTGCCCTAGTTTCTCTCTGGGGGAGGGGATGCTGCACCCACCCGATGGCCCTCCAGCTGCACAACACAACGAGCCACACAGCGACAGGGGCAGAGGCAGCTGCAGGCAGGACCCTGTGGGGTCCAACACCACCACATTGGAATGGGCCACAGCCATGGCCCTGCCTCCCCCGGCCGCTGGCAGGGTCTCTGGCAGGGAGAGGAGGTGCAAGGATGGAAACGTCTGTCCCCCTGGTACTGATCCTGCCAACTGTGCCCGCAGGAGCTGCCAGGCAGTGCCAGGCACACATCCAGATGACAGCACTGGAGCTGTGTGGGGACAGGGAGCCAGGAGGCTGCACCCCAGACCTTGCTTACACCCCGAGACCTGCCTGTGCCCCGCACCCTGCCCACACCACACAGCACTCCCGAAGCTCTTTCTGGTGCTCCACTGGCCCGAGGGTGTGTGCCTCAGTTTCCCCTGGCAGAGCAGCACTGGCAGCTCTCAAGGGCTCCACCCGTGTCCCCAGTCGTGCAGACGAAGTGGGTTAACAGGGGAGGCTCAGCCACACAAATCCCATTAGGCTGCCCCAGCTGGGGTTGTGTAATGGTGAGCCTGTTGTCATGGCAATGCCCCTGCTCGCCACCCCGGTCCCGTCCAGTGCCCACTGCCCTGGGTGCTACCCCACGCCCCAGCAGGCACTCACACCAAACACATCCACAGGAAGGGAGGCCAACTCCAGCCTCAGCCTCAGCTCCCCCCTACACACCCCAACAGGGCCCGCTCCCCGCGGGGGTCCCCAACTGCACCTTGTCGGGCCCCTCAGCCATTAATTGGAAATAATTAGAGCATGAGCATCGTTACAGTTGGAGCGAGCGGCTGGCCCTGGGAGACGGGGGCTGCAGCGCTGGCAAACATGTAAACACCCATCTGCAGGCCCCACGCGGCGGGGTGCGGGGACGTGCGGGATGCAGCACGGGAGGACCCCCATTCCCACGGGAGGAGGGACCCCCATCCCCACGGACACACGCAGCCCTGGCGAGGCGCCTCACGCCGTCCCTGCACCCGCTCCCCGCCCCCGGAGCGAGGACAGCTCCCCTTAGGGTAAGGGTGACCCCGGGGGTCCCCAAGGGAGCGGGCGGCGGGTGCCCCGGGCCGGACCGGGACTGCGGGAGCGCGGCGGGGACGGCACCGCCCAGGGAAGACCCCGCGCTCACGGCTCCGGACCAGCCCCGGTCCCGGCGGAGATCCCGAGCCCCGCCGCTCCGGACCAGCCCCGTTGCAGCCTCAACCCCATCCCCGGGGCGGGACCGCCCGGGCCGCCTCACCTTCCTCCAGCTCCCGGGCGATGGGGTCGGCGCCGCCGCCGCGCTCCGCGTTCCCGGTTAACTCGTCGTAGGCGGCGGGGCTGCTCCAGATCTCCATCGTGCAGAGCCCACCGCAGCCGCCGTGCCCACCCAGCCGTGCCGAGCCGAGCGNCGAGGCTGCTCGGGAGTGCCCACTCCCCCCACCCCACAGATCACCTCGGGGACCTCGGTCTCCATCCGGCACCGCAGGACGGGGCTCTTGGCTGGGGCACCCACCGGGACAACCTTGCTCAGCCCCGGGTGCTGGTGCCGCTGGGCTCTGTGTCCCACCTCTGGGCTCAACTCATGGACACGGCAGGTCTGGGCATATGGAGCCCCAAGGGTGGTGATGAGTGCTGAGGGGAAAATGGGGGTTCCCGAGCAGCAGCTCCACAGTGCTGACCCCAAGGGTCACACACAGACAGCAGCTTCTGGCCTTTGAGAGGTGCAGGGAGAGGTTTTTGGGCCCTTCATGGAAAGCTGTTCATGTTCAGGGCTGGGGTCCCTGTGAGGGTCAGGATATGCTTCTTCTGGCCAGCTATGCTTTGCCACCCCAGGCCTGGACCCCTGTCATCACAGTCAACACAAACCCTGCACATGCAATGCTGAGTGTGGTGCTGGGACCTGCCAGGGCTTTTCCATCCCACTCAGCACCCTCTGTCTCTGAGCATGGGCTGACATGAGCCTGGCCCCCTCCATGCCCCATCCAGGCTCCCTGCCCTCTCTGGCTGGTACCCTCAGCTCCACACAACCACACTGGTGCAGAGGCAGCAGAGAGGCAGGAAAGCTGAATAAATCATGGTGTGCTGAATTATGGAGGAGCTGGCTGGCACGTAGCACAGACTGTGTGGGCATGATGCTGGTAATGCCAACACACACTTTCCTGTGCCCATCACCTGCGCCAGTGCCCTTCTTCCTTAGCACCCAAATAATGGATGGATGGACACGGCTGGAGCTGCCCCTGACACAATGCCTTCCTTTGCCTGCTGGACCCCCACCCGTTGGAATCCTGCCACCAGCCATGTCCTGCTGTAACCACTGGACCCCTCCCAGAGCAGGGGCTGCTGCAGGTGCCCTCAGTCCCAGCCTCTCCTCCTGGCACTGGTGTTTCCCCTGGTGAGGTCAGGGACCCAACCAGCACCGGCCACCCACCCACAGAGACCCCAAGGACTTGAGCACACATTTCAGCGTGGACAGGCAAGAGCTGCTTCTTCCTAATCCCCTGGCCCAGGATTTGCTCCTCTGGGCAGGTCCCCCGTGTCTGCACAAGCAGATTACAGGGGGCTATTTCTGACGGCAGCTTAAAGGTTTGGGTAAAGAGATGACGCCATGGGCCCCCTCCACACCAACACACTGTCCCCGTGGCACTGGCACCTGGGGAACTGTGACCCACGGGGGTCTGGCACAGAGAACAGCTGGTGCCATGGAGCAGGGATGGGGGTGCCAGGGTCCTACAAAGCTGGGTGCTCCCTGCCCTGTGGCACAGACAGAACCTGGGGCTCAGGTGCCCTTGTACTGTCATTGCAGGGTTGGGGGTGCTGATGGCTGGGGGGCTGCACCCCAGTGAGTGCTGAGCAGAGAGGGGAGCAGCCAGATGGGGAAAGCTGGAAGCACAGGCAGGGCATAAAGAGGACTCGCCCCCAGCCCAGCCTGGTGTGGGCAGGGCATTGGGAACCTCAGCCCCATCTGTCTCCCTCTGCCCCACATCCATCCGCCAGCCCCTCACTCTAATCCTATCCCCGCCACACGCAGGCTAGAGGCAGAAACAAAGCAGAGATAATCCGTCTGTGCCTCCTGCTGAACCCCAACCCCATGCCAAGAACAGGCCTCGTCACAGCACCGTGGGGGCTGTGAGGGTCTCCCCTCAGGCATCCACACCCCACAGCTCTGGGGACTCTGCAGTCATTCTGGGGGGAACAGCAGCACTGGGATTCACCAGCCAACCCCACCAGTGTCCCACCACTGCCAGCCACGGCACAGGGCAGGGGAGCAGGGATGTGCAGGAGGTCCTGGGAGAAGACGGGGGCTCTCTCCCAGCATCCGGCTCGGCTCAGCAGAAGCTGCTCTGGGAATTAGCCGGAGATGTTCTGAGTGAGGAAATCCAGCCTGTCAAGCCCGTTATCGGTGATTAGCTCCGGGGCTGCCCTCGCCATCCCGGCCCCGCACAGCTCTTACAGCGTGTGCCCCGCTGCCCTTGCCAGCCCTGCCACCTTCTGCAGCCCACAGGCACTCACGGAAATACTGCAGGGTCTCCTCAATCTGCTGGGGGGTGAGGGGGGCTGCTGGCTCGGGGGGGCCCAGGGGGGCTCGCAGCCAGTCGCCGTGGTCGTAGCCGAAGACAGTGTCGGCCCGCAGCGTGTAGCGGGGCAGCTGCTCGGCCAGCAGGCTGATGATCTCCACCTCGGGAACATCCCCACTGGACAGCTCTGGGGACAGACAGGCACGGTGTCTGTGGGGGGCACATGGGGACAGTGGGGTGCATGGGGGCCTTGGCAGGGGAGCACTTCCTGCACCCCTCAGCCCAGTCTGTCCCCTCGAGGTTTGACGCTGATGCCACCCGATGGGTCTGCTCCCAAAGCCATTTTTGTGGGGACTGGTGGTTCCCCCACAGGGTGGCATACAGGGACCCCCGTCCCAGCTCTGCCCTGCTCCCCCCTCGAGCCCACCCTGCTGTCTGCGGGCAGAGTCCTGCTGCCATCTCCTGGCCATGCTCTGCCCGGCCAAGCAGTGCTGGGCACAGGGGCACGGGATGCAGTGTGGGGTGAAGGATGCTGAGACAGTGACAGTCTCACTCACGGGATGAGGGAAGGACACAGGACATGCCCAGAGTTGCCCCAGCTCTTCAGCCCCCTCACCCTGGTTCCTCCAGCCCACCCTCTGGCACTGCCCATCCCTACCCACCGGTGATGGTTGCAGCATCACGGCAAGTGCCCGTGCCTGACCCGGGAGATGCTGGGTCAGTGTGGGGCCAGGCAGTGACAGCTGAGTCCAGGCTGGGCCAGAGGTGGCAGACGGGTGGGCTTTGGCTGGCAGGGGTCTCCTGTGGGACTGTGGTGTCCAGTTTGGCTGGAGTTACGTGGGGGCCTGGCTGCCATGGGGAGAGGCACCTTCCACCCTGCCTCCCCTGAGCAGCGCTGGCAGGCAGCAAATTCCCTTCTCCGACCCCTGTCTGGGGAGAAGGAGCTGTTTCGATGACACTTTAGGGACCAGGGACACATCCTGCACCTCCGTATCCCCTCCGTATCCTGCCACGGGACAAACACCCTCCCAGGGCCAACACCTGCCAGGCTGGGAGCTGGTGAGGACCTGGATGGTGTAGCCAAGGCTCAGGTGTCCCTGCTCTCTGCCACTGGGACAGAGGGGCTGTGGGGACAGACCCCAGCTCAGCACCCACCCCAAACGTGGGGCAGGTTTGGGGACAGTGAGGGGTCAGCGTACCTGCTCTATGGCAGCTGCTGTGACGTGGGGGGCTCAGCACCAAAGCAGAGACTCGGTGATTTCTGGATCAGCACCAGGGCCAGACGGGGCAGAGGATTCTCTGAAGGAACAGGGCAGGCTCCTGCTCCCCTCAAAATCCTTGCTGGATCCCTGCCTGTGGAAGGAGCAGGGAAGGAGCCGTTGAGCTGCCTGGCAATGGGCAAACACAGCTGCAGTGCCAGCAAGAGCCCTCGGGAGCCCCACCTTGGAGAGCAAAGTCCGTCTGTGATCCTCAGTCAGCACCAGGACGAGGAGCAAGGACTCTCTTCACCTGCCACCCAGGGCAGGGCTGGGCAGCATCTGTGGCTGCCCCATCCCAACCATAAACACATCACGAGGCAGGCCATAAAAACAGCATATCCCTCCCTGCTTTCCTGCTTCCTCCAGGAGCCCCGACTCGGGCTGCAGGCACTGCTGCCCCTCTGCCCTGTGGGGCAGGTGCCCCTGTGCAAGCCCGCAGTTCCTGCCACATCCACAGCACCCCCGCCAGGCCACTCTGCACCCCTCTGGCACACGAGATGGGTAAGAGGCAACATGCACACGGCAGGGCACACCCCCAGCACCCCCGCCCTGCGCCCCATGGCACCAGGATCAGCAGCCCTCGGGGCCCCTTCCTACACTGTGCTGCCCAGAGAACAGCTCCCAGCCCCGACCCCCAGCCCCTCTTGTCCCCGGGGAAGGACGGGGACCCACCGTGCCGAGGTGCTGCGCTGCCGCTGGCTGCGGGGAGGGACCCGGCCGGTGAGTCAGCTCAGCCGGGATTGCCAGAGCCCTGCGGCTGATTTTGGCCCTGCTCCTGCACGTACATTCTCTCTCCCCGGGGGAACCTTGTTCTCAAGATACTTGCGAGCAGCTCCCATCGCCCCCCGTTCCCACCGCCCCCGACCCCACTGTCCTCCAGGCACCCCGTTCTGTTGCTGATGGCCTGGGGACCTGGCGGTGGCCCCGGGGCACAGGTGGCACATTGGCCAGGCGGAGCGAGGGCCCGGCTGTGCCCGGCGCGGGTGGCTGTGCCGCCCCTTGCCCGCAGCTCCCGCCCCGCAGTTCCAGAGGGGAAGGAGGAAGGGGCTGCAGCAGGGCAGGCTGCGAGCCCCGAGGGCGGCTGCGGGCTCGGCGTGGCCGAACCCCCGGCACAGGCACACAGGGCTGGAGCCACGGCCGCCGATGATCGCCTCCTGCTCCAGCAGGCTGGGTGAGGGCTGCCCCTCGGGAAGGGCACGGGGCTCTGCCGGGGCTCCGGAAAGCTGCTGCTGTTGTGCTGGTCCTGGCCCGGGCTGCGGCAGGAAGCAGCTCCACATCCCCGAGCGCTCGGGTTGGCTGGAGCCACAGCGCTGAGCTCGGGCAGGATGTTCTGCACTTCCCGAGTGCGTCCCGCTGCCTTGGCCCCAGCTCGCTCCTGTCCCGGGCACCGCACGGGAACCTCCATGTCCTGCCGAGCTCTGGCGCCAGGCAAAGCGGGTGCTGAGCGTGGGAACGAGCTCACACAGGTCACCCTGCCCCATGGAGGGCGATGGCCACCTTCCCCCAGCTGCCCAGAGGCTCTCACTGACCATCCCCAGCCGACAGAAGAACAGGCTCAGGGCAGCACAGGGCTGCAGGGGTTATTTTATTTTTTGCTTTGGTCTATACAAAAACAACTTACAGAAATAATAAAATTTTTCCATTCCTGACCCACACTCCAGTAACTGTCCATCCCTTTCCAGTCGGAGTGTTAAACCACCATCAGATCCAGAGCCTCTTTAAAAAATGCATTAGATAAGGGAGGAAGGGACGGAAACACACCACTCACCAAAGAGAAGGGAAATGGGTTAAAATGTGCAACAGAGATCAGTACAAGGACACGGTTCCTAATGCTGGATTCACTCCTCTATGGGGACTGGCAGGACAGGCAGGGACATAAAGTCAGCTTCCAACAGCTGATGGCAAAGAATTAAACCTCAGACACCCCAACAGCTAAACCCAAGGTCCTGGGACACGGACCCTTTGCTTTCAGCAAACTCTGGATTGGCCTGACTCAGCTGGAGTTCACAGGAAGCAAAAGGTTTTCCCGTGTTAGATTCCTCTCCTAGAACACTAACACGCAGAACAAATCCGGGGGAAGTCAGAAAGCACAAACTTAAAGACGGCAAAAGCCGTTGGCACCATATTAAAAATAAAAAAGAAATATATATTCATAGAAAAGACTATTTTGCCAATGAAAGTTTGCTAACGGTGCAGGGTTTGTGTTTTAAAGCTTCAGAAACAGTATCTTGGATGCTGGATGCGGCAGTAGGTGCTCGAAACAGTCCCAGGAAGAAGGACCTTCTCCACAGACCCACAGCAAAGAAAACAAATCAAAAAATAAAACCTCTTGTGGGAATGGAAAAGTTTTGTCTTCTCAGGCACTTCTGTCTCCCAAGTCCTTCTCACGAATGCTCAGCTCTGGGGCCACCCTCTTCTGCATGGAGAGAACACCTGCAATGGCAGGGAGCTCCTGTCACCCACTGAGGGGCATTGGGGAGGAGACCAGAGCTCCTGAGCCCAAGGGTGATGGGGACATCGCCTGATGGCAGCACCAGGGACACTGGGCATGCCAGGTGCCATCAGCCAGCCCAGCCTCCCCCGGTCCCCCACCCCGACAGTACCTGGCGCGGGGCTGCGGCGGGTTAGGCGAGCATGTGGTCAGCGAAGGGCGCTCGGACGCCGTCACTGTAGGCGTCCATGGGGTAATCCCCGTCCATGTCCATGTGCATGTCGATGGGGTCCAGGGGGATGTCACCCGAGTACATGGGGCGATAGCCAGGGTCCAGCTCTGCAGGGAAGGGACATGGCAACCTCAGCTCCTGCCAGTCAGAGACCTCTAGACCTCAGCCACCTCCTGGTCCCCCTGCCTGGGGCAGCGTGTGGAACATGGCACTGCAAAGGACACCAGGGCTACCTGCCACCCCCGGCCCCAAGCCTAGGGACCAGCTCAGGCACCCAGGGCAGCAGCTGTTTTTGCTCTCAAGGAGCTGAGTTTTCTGCCAAGCATCCCAAGCAGGCTTGACTGGCAGGCACCTCAGAAATGTTTTACAACCAGCCTGGTTTGGTGAGATAAGGCAACTGCCCACCCAGAGCACAGCCCACGGGGATCCCACGGGAAGGGCTGACATCATACTCACCATCTGAGTAGGGCTCGTTGATGGGGATCATGCTCTGAGCCTACGGAAGAAGATGGCACAATTGAAGGGATTAATGTTCATTTGTGCACGATGCTCAGTGGCTCTGTGGTGCCCAGACCCATCCAGGGCAGTGGGTTCCATGTCCCAGGAGCTGAGGTCACAGCCCATCCAACCCCACCTGCCCCTGTTTGCTCATTGCTCTGGTCCAACCTTGGATCAGACTTGCTGGCAGCAGCTTTTAGAGCAGGACAGGGCCATTCCAGCAGCTGTGGTTTTCTCCCAGGGGAAGGGGCTCATTGGGATGCTCACCGCCTCCCAGGCTGCCGGGTCATGCTTGAAGAGGGAGTTGGTGAGCTCCACGGAGACGCGCTTCCTGTAGTCAGGGTTCTTGTCCTCCGAGATGCGGAAGAGCACGGCGGCTGCATAGGTGGCTGCAGGGACGGGCAGCAGCCTCAGCTCCCGGTGCCATGTGGCACTGGAGCCCCAAGAGCTCCAGGTGGGATAGTGCCAGGAGGCAGAGAGCTCCCAGCACAGACCCTGGCACGGTGGCACTTACCTGTCCCCTCGTTCCGGGAGTGCAGCAGCTCCATCAGGGGGGCCGAGGCTCCCTCGGCATCGATGGCATCTGCCGCCTCCTTGTCCTGGGCCAGCTCACACAGCACACCGGCTGCCACGCGCTGGATGTTCTCCACAGGCGAGTACAGGAGCTGTCAGGAGACATCAGTGGCTGCATGAAGCAGTTGGTGAGGAGCCACAGCTCCTGGCATGGCCTGATGCACAGAGCCCCCAGCCCAGGGCTGCGGGAAGTGCCCCAGCGCAGCCCCCACATCCCCCAGCCCTGACCTGCACGAAGAGAGGGATGGTGTTGAGGCGGAAGATCTCCATGCGGTTCATGGGGTCCCGGGCCAGGATGTGCAGTGCCCCTGTGCACCCCTCCACGATCTCTTCCATCTTCACTCCATCCTGCCGGGGCACAAGCGCTCAACCAGGGCTGCCCATGTCAGGTCATGGCCACCCCGAGCATAGGCACAGGGGTGGGGACTCACCGTGTAGGGCTGCTGTGTGCCGGCAGCTACGTGCCGCTGGGCGTCCTGGTGGGCCTTGACCAGCAGCTGCACCAGGCGGGGGATGACGGCAGCCTCCTGCAGCGGGGCATGGTTGGCAGGGCACAGCGCCAGGTTGCGGATCAGGCCTATGGTAGCCTGGGAGAGACGGGGGGAAGGAGAGATTCATCTTGACTGTGGATCAGAGCAGCATGTGGTCCCCAAGAGACCGATGGCTGGACCCCTCCCCATCTGTCCCGCCACCCTCTGTGGTTCAGTCTGATTCCAGCTTTCCCCTGCACTGGATCCCCACCCTGCTCAGGCTCAGCACCAGCACGAGCCATTTCCTCCATCAGGTGCTGCCAAGGACATGACCCAATGGAACCAGGGCTGCAGCAGCAAGTCCCCATCGCTCCATGCACAGCACCAGCTGTTGACTCCCTCAGCAGCACATCCCACCATGGGCCACCAGCTGGGGGCTCACTAAAGCCCAGGCACCAGCTTCCTCTGGCCCTCAAAGACCTCCAGCCTCTTACCTTGACCAGTGGCCACTGGTTGGGCTGGTTGAGGAGCTTGACAATGGCGGGGATGCCATAGTTGAGCCGCACCGAGTTCTGTGCCATCTCAGCCTCGGGGTGCCGGCTGGTGAGGTGCCGCAGGGCACACACGGCAGGCTCGGTGATGTCCTCCTTGTCACCCGCCCGCAGGATGGTGTGGATCAGGGCCTCCACCCCATTTGACTGCGTCACCAGCGTCTTGTTCTTGCTGTTGTTGCAGGTCAGGTTGGAGAGAGTGCCAGTGGCACAGGTCAGCACGTTCACATCATCGGAGCTCAGCTGGTTCACCAGGATCTTGAGGACACCATCCAGGCCCTCCTGTGGGAGTGGGGATGAGAGGCTGGATCAACACCCACCACCAGACATGAGCTCAGCCAGTGGCTGGGCTGCAGCCCCACACCTGGCCACACATGCCCCCCAGCAGACAGCGATGGAGGGGCTACAGCATTCCTGACTTCCCCATGGCTCCTTTCCTGTCCCCCCACAGCTGGAACTGCAGCTCAACAGTGCTGGCACAGCATGAGCTGCAGCCACTCCCACAGCTGCAGCTTCACTCAGAGTTTAATTCTCCAGCAGCTTCCCTGTGCTGGGATCACACTGTTGATGCCCCCTCCAGCACTCCCTGCGTAGTGTCGGAGTGACCCTGGTCCCAGCTGTGCCAGCCAACAGCCAGCAGCTGGGCAGGAATGAGTTAAAGTGCCATGACCACATCCCCCCATCTTCCCTGGGACATTCCATGACAGCCAAAATAGTTTCCAGGCTGCATCAGCCTCTAATCCGCATGAAGCAGCCCCAGCAGATGAGGAAACATATCAGGAGGTAGCAGAGGGTTGGGAGAGCAGCGCCACAGCAGGGCTGGGGCCACCCTTGAACCAGCTGCAGGGCACAATCACCTTGGCAGTGGCTCCACTGGCAGCTCCCATGGGCTGCCACGCCAGAGCAAACCCCAGCAACGCCCACTGAGTGACCGTGGCGGCCTCAGCCCCACTCCAGGAGCATACAGGAGTTCTGGCAGCCACTTGGCACAGGCAGGGCCATGGGCAGTGAGCAGCCCCCCATGACACTGCCTGGGGGCTTGGGCACAGCAGGGCATCCCCTCACCCTGCTGCTGCAGCTCATGGGACTGGGGACATGTGGGTTTAGACTCAGCCTGGTATGGTCAGCCTCACACCTGGCATGGACACGCCTCCAAAACACTGTGCTGAAGCACAGCCAGGACTCACCTGTTTGGTTGCCACGTCAGAGAGGTTCCGCAGGGTCCAGAGGCAGTTCTGGACCAGCCTGGGGCTGGAGCTGGTCAGGTGCTTGCCCAGTGCCTGCATGCCACCTGCAGGGAAGGGGACAGCCCCCCTTTGAGTGCCCTGAGCTGTCCCAGCAGGAAGGAGGAGCGAGAGGTAGTGGCTCTGTGTGGGCTGGACACCACTGGCCGATGCTCCCACACACGGGGCTGGGGTGGCCTCACAGCTCAGCAGAGGCCAAATGTGGAGTGCAAAGAGCTCCCGGACAGCTGGGATGGTTCTGCCCACACATGGTGTCAGGAATGCACCTCAGCAGCCTTCAGAGCAGGAATCCAGGCCAGCACAGGTGGCTTCACCTGGCTGTGCCAGACACCTGCCCATCCCACACACACACAGTGGGATGCACCTTCAGCTGCATCACCCTGACACCACTATCCTCCTCCTCTGGCAGGTCTGCCACAGCCCCCAGCCCCTCTTACCAGCCTCGACGATGGCAGGCTTGTTGCTGGGACACACCGACAGCACCTTCAGCACCCTGCTGGTGGTCCAGAGCAGCTTCTCATAGTTGTAGCTGCGCATGATCTGCACCAGGGCCTGGGGTCCTCCATTGGCCAAAATAATCAGCTACAAGACAGAATCACAAAATGGTTTGGATTGGAAGGGACATTAAAGCCTACCCAGTCCCACTCCCTGCCATGGGCAGGGACACTTTCCACTAGACCAGGTTGCTTCAAGCTCATCCAACCTGGCCTTGAACACTTCCAGGGATGAGGCATCAAGAATGGAGGGCTGGGGCATGCAGCAGCTCTGGGCTGTTTGGGTCCCTGCTCTGGATTCCCCACATCATGCCAGGACACAAACCAGGCACCCCCTGGCATGCAGGTCACCCTGCCAGTGGCCCACAACAGGGTGAATCTCCACTGCTCTCTCTCAGGCTTCCATCTCTGAGGTGCAAGGTTGGGCAACAGCCCCACCAGCCTCCCTCCAGCAGGACCCTACGCCACAGGAAGGCTGGGTCCCCATCCCACCTTGCTTTCCTGGTTCCCGTAGGCCAGAAGCTGGAGGCAGTCGGTCGTGATGGCCAGGAACTTGGGGTTGTTCTTGTTCAGCAGGGGAACCATCTTCTGCAGCCCGTCGGCCAAGCGCACGGCCATCTTGGCCCCCTCCTGGTAGAGCAGCAGGTTGTGCAGGGTGGTGATGGCGTAGAAAAGGACTGACTCGACAGGTGAGCTGTGGGAGGGTGGCAGAGCCACGTCAGTACAGGAGCAACACGGGGCTCACTGGGCTGAGGTGGAGCCCACAGGGCTGTCCTGAGCCAACCAGCACCCTTCAGCAGGACCCAGTGCCAGCCCACCACGCTCTGTGGTCCCAGGGAAGGGACACCCCCTGCTCAGGGCAGAGCAGAGCCTGAGCCCCATCTCCATGGCCAGGACAGTGCAGGGGACCACTCCCCTCCTCCTGCCCCCATGCAGGCTCCAAATGCAGCAAACACTGAGGACTTCCACAGGCTCACAGTCTCCCACTCCCTTGTTTGGGTGAGCAGGAAGACCCACATGGAGGGACAGCATGAGTTTCCCCCCTCCCCTGACCCCAGCCTGCGAGGGACCGCCTGGCTCTGCCATCCCCCCTGGAGCCCCCACCCCCCCACACCACATACCTCAGCATCCTGACAAGGGCTGGGATGCCACCAGACTTGAAGATGGAGAGCAGGCCCTCGCGGTGGTGCGAGAGGTTGTGCAGGATGCTGGTGGTGCATCGCGCCGTGTCCAGGTCGCTGGTGCTCTGCATGGTGCGCACCACGGCCGCCACGATCTGCGGCGACTGCATAAGCGCGCGGCGTGACGCCTCCTTCTTGGACAGCTGGTTGACAATCATGGCTGCCTTGCTGACCACCACCTGGAGGGAGAGGAGCCAGCATGTGAGAGAGGGTCCCACAGCAAGGACAGGCTGTGAGGGAACACCATGAGTGATGAGGGGCTCAGTTCTGGTGCTGGGCAGAGACAATCAGAGTTTTGCCAAGAGGAAGGAGCCAGACACAGCCATGGAGACCCATAGGGACAAGAGCCCAGCTGTGCCAGAGAAGTGCAGCCCATCAGTGCAGCAGCTGGAAGCACAGAGACACGTGCAGCAGTTCCTTACCTGGTCCTCATCATTCAGCAGCTTGGTGAGCTCTGGGATGGCACGTGTGGCCAGCTCGGCATCGTCCTGGTAGTTGATGAGGTGCACGATGGCTGACTTCAGCATCTGGGAGGGCTCTGCCAGGCGTTGCACGTTGGTCTGCTGCCCCTCCAGCTGGGTGGTGATGAGGAGCGAGCGGTCCTCCACCGTCTCGGGGTACATGGCAGCCCGGACACGCTGGGCACGGGTCATGGCCAGCTGAGCCTCCATGTCCGCTGCAGGGGGACAGGGAAGCAGCCTTAGCCTCGGGCTCTCTCCAAGGAGCACTCCCAGCCCTGCTTCCCAATCCCAACTAGATGAGCAAGAGCTTAGCACAGCGACACCGGCCACGTCAGCAGTGCCAGCACACTCTGCATGGAGCCGCAGCTTCAAAGCGTAAACAGATATGGCAGCACAGAGATAAGACAACACTCAATTAGGCAGCATGATGAGGCAGTTGTCACACAAGGCCCATTAATTAAAAAATTAAGGATATTTGCAACTTGCAACCAGATAACACTGGGAAAAAGGAAGACACCAATGCCTTCCCCATCAAGGATGCTGAGATAAGCAAGATGCTGTGGCACCCCCCATGGTCCCCACCTCTATGGCACAGGGACCACACAGGGCTCGGGGGGCTCTGACTCTTGGGGGAGCTGGTGAATAAACCTTCCAGGGCCTGTTCCTTGAGAGGAAACCACAGAGGTGAGCAGAGCATTTTGCAGGGATAAAGCTGGGGGAAGCATTTCCTTTGCTCTGGGACTGCAGCTCTGCAGCGCTCTCGCCTCAGCGGGAGAAGCTGGGCCGGTGGTGTGGCGTTACGGCACACACTGGCAGCTCTGGCAGCCATGCTGGGATGGGTTTCCCACCAGGCAGACAGGCAGCAGAGCAGGTGGCAGATCCGTGGGCAGGGATCAGCTGTTCCCATCTCAAGCCAACCCGCCGGCGCGCTCGGATGTGTGCGCAGCTTGGCACCGGTGCGGGCCGGCCGCCTCCGCCCACACGCGAGAGCCTCTTGGCACTGGGAAGGAGGACGGGAGGGAGAATATTTCAGGCAGCAACAACTCCTGGGGTACAGAAGGTGGCATGGAGGAGTGCCCAGAGCAGCATGGCTACGGGGGAGGAAAAGGAAGGCAGGAGCTGAGCAGCTGAGCCCACGGATGTGCTGGGCCCCACAGCCCTTACCTTGCGCTTGGCTCTGGCCCTGGCTCCCTCCTTGGCAGTAACTCGTGGTGGTTGTCTTCTTAATGGTGTACTGCTTCCCATACACCTCGTCATCATCCCCAAGGCACTTGCTGCTGACAGAGGGCACCTGGGTGTTGACGCCGGAGTGGATTCCAGAGTCGTAGGTGTAGGTCTGCTGCCACTCCGTCACCTTGATGGGCTGCTCCATCATGTTCATCACCTCCATGGCTGCTCTGCAGGGCGGGGAGGGGAGAGCGTATGCCTCCAGGAGAGCCCAGGCTGCCACAGCACCCTCCTGCCCCTGTCCTGCCCTGAACAGCACGGCAGCCAGCCTCTGCACAGCCAAGGAGATGGAGCCGATCCCTATCTGCTCTCCTCCCCCACGGCAGATGAAAGGCAGCACCAGGATGACGAACCCACAGCTCAGCACTTTGCTGCTCATGTTCAGACATGAACCATGGCTGCGTCTCAAGGCCATGTCTCACCACCACCATGGCCAGGGTGTGTGGGAAGGCTCTGCCCAGCACAGGGGAATCCCACAGTCAGATATCCCACTCCAGAGTTCCCTGGCTACCCATGAGCTTTTTTAAGACCCTTTCCAGAGACAGGACCTACAAAGAGCTGGGGACACGCCAGGAGCTCCAAGCTCCACATGGCTAGAGCTCCAAGAATAAAATGAACCTTTTTAGAAGCTCTCTGGGATGCTCCTAAAGTGCCTAAAAATAAGCAGACAAAGCCACCAGCTCAGCTCTCCTGCGAGTGCTCAGCACCACAGGCACCCACGGCGTGGTCTGGGGGTTGGCACTCCCCATGCAGTGCCGGGACAGGGCAACCCAGCACATCCCAACACTCAGGACAAACCAGCCAAGGTTGCCGGGAGCAGGGCTGGGCTTTCCTTGTCTTTAATTTGGGGACGCAGGGGGAGGGAGGATGGCTCACGGCTTAATGCCTGAGCTCAGCAGGGCGAAGGCGGAGGCTGCAGGGCTGTGAGTCACCAGCCCCACATCCAGGCCCCCGGCACGGCCAGGAGGGATGGAGAGAGGCAAGGACGGCGGGAAGGATGGCTACAGCGCCCGCCCAGCCCTGCCGCCGCTGACCCATCACCCAGGCACCCAGCGGGATTCCTGCCCCTTCCCGGCCGCGCGGGAGCGGGATGAGTCACAGTTTCAGAGGCGATAAGCGGCGGAGGGCGCAGCTGCCGCCCGGCATACCTGGGAGCAGCAGCACCCACTTCCAAACAACCTAATTACCACCTGCGCCGGCCCCGATTCCTGCGCCGGGCTGGACCGCGCGGCCCTGGCCCCGCTCCAGCTCCGGCACAGCGCGGGGCTCGCAGGGACCCGCAGCACCTCCCGGGGAGCGCAGAGACGCGGCCGAGCCCCCGCGGCTGAGTCAGGGCGTCGGGTGGTGGCGGCGGACGCGGCTCCGCGGGGCGGACCGGCGGGGCCCGGCGCGCTCGGGCTTGGCGCGGCTCGTCCCGGCGCTGCCGGCTGTTCCCGAGCAGCGGCCGAGGCCTCGCCAGCCACACGGGCCGGCGCTCGCAGGGAGGAATCCCAAGCCCTAATTCCCGGGAGCAGCGGACAGATGGGGACCAAGCGCCCCGCTTGTCCCCCCGGCTGGGCGCATGCTGCAACCCCCGCGTCCACCGGCAGCCCCAGCCGCCTTCCCGGAGCCTCGGCAGGGCTGCTTCTCCTGCCAGTCCAATATTTCTTGTGCTGTCAGGCAGCACTGGCAGCTCAGCGCGGCTGTGATGGGCTGTGCATAATGCGCGGTGGTCAGGCAGCAGAGGAACCCGCTCACGGAGGGCGGCGGGGGCAGAGGCTTCCCACGGCGGGGAGAGCTGGAGGGTCCGGTCAGTGTGGCAGGACGGGGTGTGACACACGGCGCCAGGGGCGAGGGGAGAGCCAGCTGCGCTCCCCACCCTGTGCCAGAGCAGGGATGGGCTGGGAGAGCCTCAGAGCCAAGCTGGGAGTGTCACAGTGTCACACACCTGCGCTTGTGAGCTGCTTGTGAGCATCAGGATTTGGGATGGCAAGCCCTTCAGCTGGGTCATCCTGGCCATGCTGGCAGATCCTCCAAATTGTGTTGGGAAGCCCAAGAGAAACAATAATCACATCTGAGGAAGCGTAGAGGGCAGGAGAGCACTCTGTGGCACCGGCAGGGCCTGTCACAACAGTGCAGGCGCTGGGTGAGCCATCACCCAGCCCAGCTGGCATACAGAGCTCTGGCCCCAGCATGCCCAGGAGTACACTGGAAAGCTGTCCTGGACAAGGGCAGGGGGAGAGCAGAGCTGAGGGTGGGAAAGCTCCTTCCACAAAAGTGGGGTGTAGGGACCCCAAACACCCACTGCAGCCAGGGCAGGGCCCTGGACAGCAGCGAGCCAGACTGGGCAGGGACTGGTGCTGCTGCACTGTCGTTGAGCAGTAACATCCACACTACAATTTATGGGCACCTGACAGGCACTTAATTTTCCAAACCTCCAGGAGTTGGGTTCAGTCACTGTACAGATCCCTGCATTATGCATGAGCCACCCCCTCTGTCTGCACCGAGGCACCCAGGGACATCAAAAGCCAGCACAGCTCCACCAGCCCAGACACGAGCTCAGGCAAACAGCCCCAGTGAGCTCCAAGCAGGCGACTGGGTCCAGCAGCCACCAAGAAGAGACCACAGGCACCTTGCTAGACACAGCACCTGTCCTTCCCCTGAGCATCCTCCCAGCACGGTTTGCTCATCACCACAGGGGCCAGAGAGGCAAGTGGCACCTGAGGTGATGAGGCCAACAGAGCAAATGTCAGATGCTCCTGCAGTGAGCAGTGACATTTTCTGAGCCGTGTCAAACGCCTCCTGCTCATCACTCAGTAAGGGGCAGACGCTGACACACGTTTCTCCCTGTCCTCCAGCTCTGTCCTCAGGTGTCCTCCCTCCTCCTCAGTGGGATGAGAATGTGAGGGGCGCTGGGATGCTGGTTACACTCGGGTTCACCTTCAGCAGGAGCCATTCCCTGGCAATGCTTTCAGGGAAGGGCTGCAGGGGTGCTGGACTACAGCCACCCCTGCAGGTCACAGCCAGGAGAAGGTTAATCCCTCTCCCACCACTTCCCGCAGCCAGGAATGCTGGGGAAGGCAGAGGAAGCTCCCGTGGCTGCCAGGCACCGGCCAGCGGCTCATCCGCCCCCAGAGCCATTTGATCGGCGTCCAGGCAGCACTGGCCCCCCGGGACACCGTCTGCAGAGGAAGTCTCTGGCAAACACACAGCCCCAGGCCTGACCAGCCCTTCCCTCCAGCTCCTGGAGAAGCCTTCAGCCTCACCAAGCAGGATACAGCCAGCAGACACAGAGCTGAGCTGCCCAGAACAGCAGCAGGGAGGCCTGGAGTGCTGCTTCATGCAGAAATATCTATAGCCCAGGGGCTTCCTGGGCAGCAGTGGTTCCTGGGAGAGCAGCCACGACCCCAGAGTGGTCACCACAAAGCGAGCAGGTGGGCACACTGGGCACCCCCACAGCCCAAACCCCAGGCAGAGGCTGCACAGGAGAAGGCACCAGGTCCCGGGGTCAGTGTGTGTGAGGGGCAGCCCGAGCTCATCACATGCAGCTCCTGGCACAGAGCAGTGTGGGGGCTGCCAGAGCCCACCCCAGAGCCCTGTCCTTGCACACCCCCCCCAGAAGCAGAGGGCAGCAGTGCTGGGGGTCCTGCTGCGCAGCCGCAGCGTGTGAGGGGCTGAGCTCGGTGGTGGGGATGTGCAAGCAGCTGCAATTGCAGTAGCTGAGGCTTTGAAGGAAAAGGAAGAGCCAGTTAAGGCAATTCAATAAATGCAGCACAAGAAAAGACTCTATTTTAGAAGCACTTACGCTACACACAAGCGATCTCCGGTCCCCCTTCCTGGAGCAGCCGGGGATTAGTGACCACCCGCTCAGGCAGCCTGGGCCTAAACAGCAGCAGCACCACGTCCTCCCACGGCCAAGGGCACACAGAGAACTGTACCCTGAGGTCCCCTACCACTCACACCCACTGCCCAGAGGTGCCCAGAAGTGACACCAAGGGCTGGTGAAGCTGGGGCAGCCACTAACAAAGCCCCCCACAGACACTGTACAAAGGCTTCAGTGGTTTTGAAGAAGATCCTCAGGAACACGCAGCAGGAGCAGGCAGAGAAAGGAGCTTGTCAAGACCTCACTAGCATCAATGGGAAACGTTTGAGTCAGATCCCAGCACCAGGAGCCCTTTCAATGGGGCTTTATAGGGAAGATGAGTGGAAGAATTCAAAGGGGAACGGGAGCAGCTTGAAGTTTAATGAGGAGGAGACAGCAGCAGGGGATCAGCCTCTCGTTAGAGCAGGCGAAACAGCACTGGCCTGGCCTGGCCCTGCACACAAAGGAGCCCATGGCCTTTGTTCACGAATGCTCTCAGGTCTGGAGCAACTCCCAGATGCCCCATCAACTCTGACAACTTCAGGGCACTCAGGAAGGGCAGCAGGCTGCGGGAGCTTCAGACACGGGCTTCCTCACTGGAGGGGATTCGAAACCATTTTCGTTGTCCAGCTGCTCCTGTTTGAGCCGCTCAATGCCCCGTGCAAAGCCCCCTCTGCCCTGGCACAGCCAGATCAAGCTCGGAGGCTCTGGCAGCAGAGCAGCCCCAGCAGAGGCTCCACCACAACCCGCCGCGCTCAGCTGATGCTCTCCATCAACCCAGGCACGTCCCGAAATGCCTCGGCAGCACCTGAATTAACAACTCCTGACAGCTCTAGCACACGCCAGGCCCAGGCTGTGATGTTTTGGCACTTCGCATCACAAAACAACAGAGTGTTATCCATCAAGTGCTCTCCCGCTGTGAGCCCACGCACAGCATCGGGCATGACACCCACCCCGCTCCCATCCCGCTCCTCTGCAGGGGGAAGGACTCCAACCCCGGCGCAGAAAGGTCTTCCCATGGACATTCACCTGCCAAACAACCACAGCAGGGTCTCTGGCAGTGCATCTCCCCTCCTGCATCCCGAGCTGCTGGCACCGACACCACCACCCACAGCAGCCCCAGCACTGGGAGACCCACATGGGCACGTACCCCCCTCAGATAAAGTATGCTGAGCTCATTAGAATCAAAATGGGAATTTGCCACTTGCCCATGGAAAAGAGAACTGGCGTGGTGCAATTAATCACAATAATCCATCTGGATAAAAAAATTAGAAACATTATTTGGTTTCAAAGAGCTCAAAGAACAAGTTGTTCTTAAAGAACACACTAATGGCAGGCTCTGGGGCTTGCAGGCCATTCCCAGCTCCAGCCAGTGTCCAGGACACAGGATTTGCCACCTGGCCCTGCCAGAGGAGCTGGGGCAGTGGGGAGGGAGGTGGAGCTGCCGAGCCCCAGCTTAATTTCTCCATCCAGTTGCATTACAGCTGCAAAGTTCAGATGCTTCACAAGAAATTATCACCAACAGCCGTCAGCACCCGGCCTGTCGGAGCAAGTTAATGATTTGTCACCAGGACTCTGCCCGCGCGTCACCGCGATCAGGGCAGGTTCCCGCCGGCAGCGGAGCTCCTTCCCCCTCCGCCGAGGCACAGGCGCTTCATCCAGCCCCCCACTCCCAAAATCCACGCGGGACCCACCCCACCGCCCCCCCCTCTTCCCCGGAGGGCACTGCCGCCCTCACCCCTCCCAGGTCTGATCAGCCGGGCGTGGGATATTTGGAAAACACCGAGCGTTCCGCCTCCCCCGGGCTGCCAGCCCCGGCGCTGGGCACGATCCTGCCCGGGGCTCCCTGGCTGCGATCAGACGGCGCAGACGGCGCGGGCTGCCCGACGGGCCCCGGCACCCCCGACACGGGGCTCCTGCCCCGCTCCCAAAGCGATTCCCGAGCCGAGCGGCCGAGGCGTGGCAAAGATGCCTCCGGCTGTCAGCAGCGCAGCAGAACCCATCGGGCTGGCGTATTTAGAAGGGTATTTGAAACCTCTGCCTAAATAGAAACATCTTCACCTCCCCCCGCAGCCACCACCGAGCCGGGCCGCATTCCCACGCCAGAGGTGGGGGGGGGGGACGGGGTGAGGAGCTCTGCACACCGAGGGACCTGCGTGGCCCCAAAGCCGGCCCTGTTTAAGCACAGATAGCATGTTTATGTCAAGTTTTAAGCCCTTTTTTTTAAGGGGGAGCATCTGCACATCCTCACCCTCACTGTTCTCCACCACCTCACCAAAGAGTGTCCATGGGGAAAGGGTGGGTAAAGCCAGCCCTCCCAAAACAGAGAAGGCCCAGCGCAGCCCTGGTGTCCTCCTGAGCTGCCATCCAAGCTGCTTCCATCCACACAGACCCACCCGGGACACGCCACGGTACTGAGAGCCACCACCCACGCCGGGCTCTGGGTGATGCTGTGTGTCCACACACCCTGTCTGGGTGAGGCAACACCAGCTGCAGTCCAAGGTAGGATGGTGCTGTTTTAATAGATGTTGCATTTCTTTGTAACTTCTGCTAATTAGACTCCAGTCCAATTTAAAGCTTCAAGCACAAGTTTCACTACCGATGCCGTAATTAAAGTTCTACAAGTCCTCGCAGAGAGGCTCCGCTCCCCCAGCCTGCGGAGCGGGGCCAAGCGCAGCTCTGCTCCCAGGCTGTGCCATCTGCGAGCGGCAGCGCGCCCGGCAGAAGCGCCCGCTTAAATCCCGGAGATCTGGAAGTGTGATAAAAAGCCAAATCCCATCAAGCGCTCCCACACCAAACCACAGCCTTGAAGGGAAGCGTCCTCGCAGGAACAGACCGAGCCGAAGGAGCTGTGCAGCTGCACCGCAGCGCCTGCCCGCCTGCGAGGGCTTCGGCCTTCGGGGGGGGAACAAAAGGGAGAGTTAATGGGATTAGGGCAGCGCCGAATGATACACTGAAATACGGCCCCGGGAGCAGAGGGGACGCTCCCCACGGTCCCCGCTGCAGCTCGGCCGGCGGAGCTCGAGGCTCCGGGCGCGGGGCACAAACCACTCGCACATCCAGCCCCGGGAGCCCCAGCTGAGCAGCCCGGCTCGGCCCGCCGGGGCTGAACGCGCTTCCTGGAGCCGGCAAGGACACGGCCCATCAACCAGACAATAGAGTGGAACGCCATTGTCTGCGGAGGGCCCCGCGCGGCCGCCCCACCTTCCCCCAGCGCCCTGGGCGTGGGATCCACGGCTGCCCAACACCCGCACAGCGGCCACCCCTGGGTGGGACCACAACCCTCAGCTACGGCGCCAGGAGCTCCGGGCGTCCCCGTCCTGATGGCCAACTTGGTTAAGACAAATTAGCAGCAAAATGGGTTTTTCATGACACTTCATGGAAATCCTCCAAAGCAGTGAACAATCAGGGGCTTCAGGTGCACAAAGACGGTTCCACGGGGTGCCCTGCCCGCTTCCAGGCAGCTCCGACACCGACAGGGACGCAGAAAAGGACCTTAAAACCTCCCCAGCCCCATGTCCAGCGGACCCTCGAGAACGGAGCCGGGAGCAGACCCTGCGGGCACCGCACCCACCAGGGATGGGGCTGCCAGCCCGGAGCCAACGCGCCCGGCGCCGCT
This sequence comes from Sakesphorus luctuosus, assembly GCA_013396695.1. NCBI lineage: Eukaryota > Metazoa > Chordata > Aves > Passeriformes > Thamnophilidae > Sakesphorus > Sakesphorus luctuosus. Next base: position 31,542 of record VWZD01006991.1, read on the forward strand.
CCAGCCCCTCCGGCTGGCAGGACACGCTGCCCCCGCTCCCCGCCGGCACACGGACACCCGGCCCGCGGGCGTCGGGGCTGGCACCAGCGCCACAACCGGCACGACGTGGGCTGGCACAGGAGGTGCAGCGGCTGCGGGGGCCGGAGCCAGCTGGGGCTCGGGGTGTCTCCAGCCCCGCCACCCCGCCGGCAGGGAGAAGCTGACAGGGAACATCACCCCAGACACGGGGCTGACTCAGGAACCCAGCAATGACCTGGGGCAGCCGGGGGTACCTGGCCAGAGCGGGGCGAGCTGGTGCGTTCACAGCCGAGCAGGCACGAACGGTGCCCGGGCCCATCCCTGGCAGCAGCCGTGCCCTCGGTGGGCGCTCACGCTCCCCTCCCAGCACACACGTCTCTCCGTGTTGCTCATATGACAGCCCACGTTTGCCTTCTCCGGGCAACTCCCAGCAACATTTCAGCATTACCCTTTCATCTGTGCTGTAAACCTGATTAATTAAGCTAATCACTCAGCTAACGCAATTAGAGTGCTCTCTCCTCTCCAAACATCAGCCAGCCAGCCAAGTTTCGCTCCCCCCGTGTTTCCCGGGGCGGATATCCGCTGTCAGGGGCTCGGCTGAGCCCCCCCGCCCCGCCCCGCCGTGCCCAGCACCCCTGACCCTGCCTGGGGGGTGCCAGGTCACCCCGTGCCCCGCAGCCCCCCGTGCCCGGCGGTGGGCGAGGGGCAGTCCCGGCCCCGCGCGTGGGGACGGCGGTACCGAGGGGCTCCGGTGCGGCCTCGACAGCAGCAGGGGCGTCCCCAGGTGTGACTCAGGGCACGGAGCAGCTCCGTTTGCGTAAGAGCCCCGCAAGAGCCCCATGCCAGGGCCTCGCCCGCCCAGCGGCGGCTCCGGGCGGGGCCGGGATGGGGCCGGAGCCGCCGCCCCGCACTTCCAAACCGGCGGGGCCGCGTCGGTGCTGCCCGGCCCCGGCCCCGGCTCCGGCTCCGGCTCCGCTCACCGGAGCGCTCCGCGCCGCGATCTCTGCCAGCCCGGTGCTGCCGGCCCGTCCTCGCTCACCGGAGCGCTCCCCGCCCGGCCCCGCCGATCGCCGCTCACCGTCAGTGCCCGCCCGGTGCCCAGTCCCGATCGCCGTCCCTCTCTCGCGTCCGGTACCCCCGTGCCTGGTACCCCGCCCCGCTCACCGGAGCGCTCCCCCAGTGCCCGGTGTCCCCGTTCCCAGTGCCCCCGCTCACCGCGTTCC
>VWZD01006991.1:33072-57550 GCA_013396695.1 Sakesphorus luctuosus
GGGGCAAGGCGGTGGCAGAGGAAGGGCGCGACCACGAGGGGCCCACCTGGGTGACGTCAGTGGGCGGGGCCAGGTGTGGACGGGGCGGGAGTGGACGGGACGTACCTGGACAGGACAGGGCAGGGCCGGGCCGGGCCGGGCCGGGGAGGGGAGGGGAGGGGATCCCTGAGCGTGCGGGACCCCCGGGCGGGGCGAGACCCCCGGGCCCGGCAGGAAGCGGCGCTCGGGAAGGGCTCGGGGCTGCCGGTGCTGCGTCACTCCCGGCCCCGCCGGACTGGTCCCGCCGGCGCTACTCCCGTCGCTCGGCGCCCGAGTCACCCGTGGGGCAGTCCCAGCCCCGGGGTCTCCGCGGGACCCCCAGGCCGGGGGAGCAGGAGGGCTCCGGGCGCGCATCCCGCACCCACTGGCCCTGCGGGGAATCTCCGCTCCGGGGGGAGGTGAGAGACGGAGCTTCCAACGAGGAGCCCTTGCGAGAGAACGGGAATTGTTCGCTGTGCACACAGAGGGACCTCGCGGCACACGGAAAGGGGCACATGGCAGGGCAGGGCAGGGCACAGGGGGCACAGCCGGGGTGACAGCCACGAACCTCATTTATGCTCCCTCTTGGCCAGGTCAGAGGGGCAGGGAAGGGCAGTGCTGCCTTCGGGGTCCTGCAGCCTTGTCCCTGCAACCCCCTCATCCCACCTCGTGTTCCTGCCCCTGCATCCCAGCTCTGCACCTCTGGCGCTGTCCCTGCCTGGCATTCCCAGGAGTGCTGGTCCCAGTGGCACCTGCCCATCCCGTGGCTGCAGGTGGGAGCAGGGAAGGGACCCCGGAGCCCCAGCTCGTGGCTATGAGGGGCTCTGCATGGTGCCAGTGGGTGAGTGAGACCAAGGAGCCGTGTTCCCCCACGTGAGTTTGGGGCTGGTGAGGGGACACGGTGCCCAGGTGTGTGTCAGAGCAGGGTGGAGGCCCCACGGGCCCAGTGCCACCCTCACCCAGCTGTTGGGAAGATCCACAAACCTCAGTCCCTGGGCCGAGCACTTCCCACTGATCCGGGCGCGGGTGCCGCCACCACACCCTGCCAGGCTGGCACTGCCCTCCCGAGGGGGCTGGGACCCATGGGTGACAAACCCCAGCACCCCAGAGGGACAGGGCAGCCCTGCCCACTGCAGGGGGTCCTCCCTTCCAGCACTGCCTCCCCAGGCCCTGAGCCCCTCCTGTGTGTCTGGGGGCTCAGCACACCTTGCTGAGCTGGGCAAGGCCTGCTAAATGGGGGCTCTGGGCAGGGCAGGGTGGGGTGCTGGCAGCCTCCTGCCACCTCCTTCCTTCCATTCCCGTCCCTTCCCTCCCCCGGGGCCAACGCTGTGATTCAGCCTCTTGGTTTCAGTCCTCGCAGCCAATTTCCAAGGGGAGTGGGAACGCGGCAGGGAGGAGCGAGCGGCCACATGCTGCCCGTGCCTCGTGCCCAGGGCGGGCACAGGCTTGTCAGCACCACCTGCAGCCCCCAAAACACCTGATGCTGGCAGAAAGGGGGTCACCCACCCTGTGTGCCCCACCTGCATCGGGGTGCACAGGCTGCACCCCCAGAGCAGCAGCAGATGATGGCCCCCCAAGGAGCAGTGTCAGGGTGATGCTCCCCTGCAAAACAACCATCAGGTCATGCACAAGCTCCTGGATCCCACAGGGACAGCACACCCAGCCCAGGGAGCCCATGGTGGAGGCAGATGTGGAAAGACTGGTCCGGATTTTATTAAAAGTTCAGCACCAGTAAATATTTAAAAAAAGAGCAACTGTCCAAGTGGGGAAATATTAAATTAACAGAGCTTAAGGCTACAGGGGGGTGGTGTGGGTGAAAATTCAAGGCACAGCAGGCCACGGGCACTGCAGCCTCACTGGGCTGCAGCCTCATGGTGGCACAGGGACGTGGCACACCAGGAGCCCCCTGCAGCACCAGGCTGGGGGTCCAAGGGGACCCGGGCTCAGGGGACTGGCAGATTGCCTGGTAGGCTACAGGGACAGGAGCACGAGCCCCAGAGAGGGGCACAATCAGCTCCAGCAACATCCTGCACTGCACCCAGAGCAGGGGCAGCCCCCAAGCCCCTCAAGACAACACAGGGTCAATGCCCATGCACCACCCACAGATCCAGGGGAGGAGCTGAGGGATGCAGCAAACCCCAGTGCTGCAGGACACTGCCACTGGCCCAGGCTCCTGGGGAGATCAGGGACAGGGGTGGCCTGGGGGGGAGCTCTTGGGCAGGCAAAAAGGTTTAGGGGTGCTGGTGCTCCACTGATGGGAATTGGGCTGTGCCAGGGCAGCAGAGATCCAGAGAGTAAGCGCAGCCCTGTTGTGGACCCCGGGCAGGACGAGCCCTCCTCCACGAGCCTGAGGGTTCACGGGGTGACTGGCAGGAGCCCAAAGCCCAATGTCCCTGGGATGGCATCACAAAGCCACTGCTGTCCAGCTCTGTCAGGGCCAGGCGCCCCTTCACCCGGCTCATCACAGGATCTCTGCAAACAAGGAGGGTTCAGTGGCACCGGGGCATGGGCAGTAGCCCCTCACCCTGCAGCATGGCCCCCAGCCCTGGTGTCAGGAACCTTGGTCGTCTTTGTCCCCCTTGGTCTTGGGCTCCTGCCACCACTCTGCGAAGAAGCTCTCCTCGTAGTCACCTTCACCCTCGAACTCGCTGTCAGAGGGCAGGTCTGGAGCCTCTGGCCCTTCACCACCATCCACCTCCATCTGCAGCACGGGAGTGCAGGAGGACATGGGGGCTCAGCGGCCTCATCCACAGCCTCTGCTCCACCTAAGAAAGGGCCCTGCCCCAGGGTACCCACAGCACCCACTCACACCACCTGGCACCGCCAAAAAGCACCCTGAAAAGCACCCATCTGCACCCACCCATCAGGTACCTCATCATCAGTCTGCAGGAACTGCCGGGCGAATTCCAGCATCTTCTTCTGCGTGGCCGTCTGGTTGTGGTACCGCACAGCTTCCTGGGCACGGCGGGGGCAGAGGGGCTGCGTCAGCCCCTGCCAGCACAGAGCCAGGCACGGGGGGTTGGGGGGTCCTCACCGGCCGCGGCTCGAAGTCCTCGTCCTGCAGGCGCCAGCGCTCGCGGTGGAAGCGGTAATAGACCAGGTTCTGCTGCATCACCGTGTCCCCAGGGTCAAAGAGCATGTAGCTGGAGACGCTTCGCACCGCATCCTGCACGTCATTCACTGCGGGGACCAGCGCAGGTGACACAGGGGTGACACCCCACCCAGGGCCCACAGCCCCTGGGGTGCCCCGGGGCACAGTGCCCTGCTCCCGCCATCACTCACACTTGTAGTAGGCAAACTGCAGGTAGTGGTACATGGTGGCCACAAACTTGTCCACGAAGTAGCCGCCCACATTGGGGGTGAGCTCGGTCTCACAGTCCACCTTGCACTGCAGCACACTCACAAAGCGGTCTGGGGGGAGATGTGAGGCTGCACCCCTGCCCACCCGCCCCAGGAGTCTGCCAGCCCCCAGCCCCAGTACCTGCGATGGCAGGGTAGAAGTCCTTGAACTCCTGCAGCTCGTGGGCGCCCTCGCAGCCGGCCAGGCAGTCCTCGTACGCCTTGTAGTACTCGGCCAGGGCCTGCTCCATGTCGGCCGCGCTGCTCCGGAAATCCCCGTTGTTGTAGAGCTTCACTGACCGCACGAATATCGGCTGCCATGGACCAAGTGGGCACTGCTTAGCGAGGGCGAGCTGCTTCCCTCGGGGTTTGGCAGGACCAGGCATGCACTGAGCCCTGGGGAGCCTCCCCCCCAGCCCCATCTCTCCTCACCTCATAGGGCTGAGCCTCCAGATCAACCAGGTATTCATCCACATCCAGCATCGTCTTGTAGTAGTTCAGGTACCTCAAGGTCATTTCATGCTTCGGGTTCTTCTGCAGGAAGGTGTGGGCAGCAGACACCGCTTTCTCAATCTTATTTGACTGGGGAGGGAGGAAGAGCTGGTGCAGAGACCTGCTGTGGGGCAGGACGCTGCAGCCAAGGTGGGCTCAGCACCCAGCCAGATCCCCAACCTGCGGGCAGAGGGCTGGTCCTTGGTGGGAACAATTCCACACCCATGGTGCCAGCCCCAAGCCCAATCATCCATCCACTGGCAGTGATGGACAGACAGGATCTGGGAACATGGACATTGCAGGTCACTCCAGCCACATCAATGTCCCCTCTGTGCCCATGGTGGGTGGGGGAAAAGCTCAGCCCCTCATGGGCCCACATATCCAGCTGAGAGTGATTCTCATGGTGTGGGTTTGATCCACACATCCTCTCTCCTCCAGCAATGCCACCAGCCCGGGCCAACCCCTCCTACTTTATGGGCTCTCAAGTTGCAGCCTCAGGGGAGTGAGATGGGGAGATGGAATGATCCGTCCAGGAAATGGGTTTGGGCCAGAGTAGCAAGAGGAAAAGGCATTAAGGACTGGGACAGGCTGTCCCTCACCACTGCCAGGTGAGCAGGGCCGCAGGGGCAGGCGGCCAGGTAAGGGACCCCAACCAGGGCACTGTCCCCTGCCAGAGCCACTCTGGCCAATGCAGGGTCACCACAGGGCTATGCCTTATGGAACCTCTTCCCATGTAACCTCTCTCCACGTCTGCACTGTGGGGCCAAGCAAGTCCTGATGGAGCATCCAGACACGTGTCCCACTGCAATCACAGCCAGCTGGGCCCCTCAGCTGGGGCAGCCTCTGTCCCCCCTCCCCAGGCAACACTCTGCCTCGCCAGGGGGACCTTGGGTGACCAGGACAACACCTGATGGGGTGGGGGGACACAACCACAGGGGCCCCCAATCTCGGTGCACCTCTCATGTCTCTCCTGATACGTCCCGGATGACGCTGACGTGCCACGGTGCAGGAGCAGGATGGAGGAGACAGGATAGGAGGGGGCGGGATGCCAGATGGGGAGTGAAGGAAGGGGCATGCAGGAGACACCGAGGGCAGGGTGTGGGATAGGGTGCAGGACGGAGAAGAGCAGAGGTCACAAATTGCCGGTCAGGGGTGCAGGCTGACGGTGTAGGATGGGGCACAGGATTGGGATGCAGGATGGGGGGATGCAGGAAGGGGGTGTCGAAGAGGAGGTGCAGGCTGAGGGGCGCAGGATGAGGGTGCAGGCTGAGACACGGGAAGGGGTGTGCCCAGCTGGGAGGCAGAGCAGAGTGCAGGATGGAGGGGAGAGATCAGAGTGGGGCAGGATAGAGGCACAGGACCCCCGCAACCCCGTCCCCCGCCATTTGTGCCACCTCACCTTGAAGAGCGCGTAGTGCAGGTACTGGTAGGGCTGGCGGCGCTGGAAGTCGCGCAGGGTCTGCGCGGGGGGGTAGCTCAGCTGGAACACGGGCAGCTCGCGCTTGCAGGCGCGCAGGCAGCCGGCGCGGAGGAGCAGCCGCCCGAAGAGCCGCATCTCCCGCTCCCACTCCCACGCGGGGTCCCGCTCCTCGCGGGGCTCCTGCTCGGGGGGCTCCCCGGCGCAGCGGCGGTGACAATGCGCCTCGCTGTCCCGCAGCAGCCGGTGCAGCCGCAGACTCGCCTCCAGCCCCTGCGCGCTCTCCGCCCACTGCGCGTCCGCGTACTGCGCCAGCGCCCGCGCGTACGCGCCCTGCAGCGGCTCCAGCGCGGCCGCGGGGAACCCGCGCACGCTGTACTGCTCGTACTGCGCTGCGCACAGCCCCGCCGCCAGCACCGGCAGCAGCAGCGCCCGCACNGGCGGGCGGTGCGGTGGGCGGTGCGTGGCGGGCGCGCAGGGTCTTAGTGCGGCTCCGCCGGCGCCAGGGGGTGCGCGCGAGGGCTGCGCGGGGCCCGCAGGGGATGCGCAGAGCGCTGGTGGGAGATGAGCTCAGTGTCACTGCGCGGGACTCCCAGGCCGGCGGTGCCCGGGGGTGGCCGCACTGCTGGCCGATGCCAAGCCTGAGGCCGCTGTTCCAGATCTGGCCCCAGGGCTGTCCCATGCCAGGCCTCGGCATGGCCACACTGGCCCCGGCCCAAGCCCAGCGCTTTGTCGCCAGCTGGCCCGTGGCATTGAGGGATGTCACAGCGCAGGACAAGAGCCAGGACACCGCTGAGGTTTCTCCCGTGGAGCAGAGGCTGTTGGCAGTGCCCGGCACCACACGTGGCTGGGGTGCCACCGTCCCTGGCAGTGCTCACTGCCCGCAGAGCCAGGCCCTGATCCCTGTGCCATGGGGAGAGCCCCGAGTGCCCTTGAGCTGCTCCAAGCAGTGCTGAGGCTGCTCAGCCCCACTGTGGTGCATTGGGGGCTGCAGGGCACTCTGGATCCAGGATGAGGGAGCTGGTGGTGCTTTGCTGGAGCTTTTGCTTTCCCTGGAAGTGCTGAGACTCAGAGGAGCTGGGTTTGGGTTGGGTTCACAGCCTGTTGCATTTCCCACCTGGCACTTGCCCCAGGGCCCATCTCTTCCCGATGGTTTGGGGGCAGTGGGGGTGTGTCCCCAACATCTCTGTGTGCGTTTGAGTCTGCACTTGCCTGGGAAGGACCGTTAGAAGGAGAGTTTCACATTTTTAATTACTGCCATTCAGTGAAGGCTCCACGAGCAGCAGACTCATTATTAAAACACTTAATACCTTCCATTTACGCTCCTGAACTGTTGGGACTGAGCAGCATCATCCTGGGCTGGGGTGTGATGACCTGGCGGTGGCAGGAGGAGGAAGAGGAAGAAGAGAAGGAAGAGAAGGAGGCACAGCAGTGCTTGGACCTGGCGCCAGGCCCAGCCGCTCCCCAGCGGACAGCAGCTTTCCAATGGCTCCGTCAGCCTGTCCTTCGGAGGAGGAACTGCCCAGGGAGGAAAAAAAAAGGGGAGAAAGTAAAAAAAAGGGAGGAAAAAAAAGAGGAGGGGGAAAATATTGGGGGGATTAAAAAAAAAGAGGTAAAACAAAAGAGGAGGGGAAACCAAGCCCTTCCACCGCGGCTCGTCCTCTGCTGCCGCCGTGTCTGTTCCCGGCACTGCGGGGGGAGCGGACACGTCTACAGAAATTCCGAGAGGGCCGAGCTGGGCGGGGGCAGGGGAAGGGAAGGGAGGGAAAGCGAAGGGAAGGGAGGGAAAGCGAAGGGAAGGGGCGTCCCGGGCAGGGAAGGGGCGTCCCGGGCTCCCCCTCTCCGCCTTCCCCGCCGGCTCCTTCCGCCGCCGCAGCCCGAGCGCCGTGGCCATGGCCCCGGGCAGCCGCTGCCTCCTCCTCCTCCTGGGAATCCTGGGGGCCCTGGCGCTGGGCGACCCCGGCCCCCTGGAAGACGTGGTGATAGACAGATACTATATCCCCAAAATCTGCCTGCGGGAGGCGCAGATGGGGGATTTCATTCGCTACCACTACAATGGGACCTTTAAAGATGGCAAAAAGTTTGACTCCAGGTATCGCCCGCGGCTCCGCGCCGGCTGCATGCGGGGGGCAGCGGCGGCGGGACCCTGCATGTCGCCCCCAGCCCTCAGGCGGCATCCCGGGGTGGGCAGGCGGCCGCTGGGACCCCGCATGTGTCCCCCAGCCCCGGGGCAGTGGCAGCCAGGCCAGGGCAGGCAGCTGCCCGCTCCAGACAGTGCGCAGAGCCCCAGCTCTGACCCCACGGGGGCTTTCGGGGGGTGCCAGGGCGAGCCCGTGGAGCAGGGGAGCCCTGTACACGTGTCAGCCTGGGGGGCCTGGGCTGGCCTCAGGGAACCCCCAGCCCCTTCCACAGCCCCTTCCACAGTCCCTGCCCAGCCCTGCCCGGTGCCCCAGCAGCCCCAGCCCCTGGGGAGCCCACACTCTGCTGCTCTGCACAGCCTGGCCCAGGCACAGGCAGGATTTGGCCCTAAGTGGGGCGTTCTGTGCTCACAACATGTATCTGCATGTGCTGCACGGGCAGGAAAACACTTTGAGACGTGGCAGTGGCAAAACCCTTCATTAGCCCAGAGCCTTCGCTCTGCCAGGCTCAGTGTCCCTCGGCCTGGCATCGCCCTGCTCTGCTCACACTGCCTGGGAACCGGAATGGGGCAGCCCCTGGTTTGCAGCACCGTGAACAGGGGCAGAACTGGGGACACAGAAACAACCTGGGTTGTGCAGGGGGTCAGCCACAACCCCACGAGGCAACAAAAATTCCCCAGATGGGTGTTTTTTGGAGACCTGGAAAGCAAAAGGATTCTTCTCCAGTTCAACATGTCTTACCTTTCTTGTGAGCACCAATGGGGGAGAAAGTAACTCCAGTGGGAGCCTGGGGACACCCACTGCTAAAATAATTCCTTGTCCTGAGGAGCTGCCAGGAGAAGGCATCCACCACCAGCTAAAGGGGATTAAGGTTTTCAATTTATTTGAGATGCCCTCAGTTACTTCTTGGTGTATTTTAAGATTTAGAAATAAAAGCAAATTTGCAGTTTAAAAATGAGGCCAGGATGTTGTCTTTCCTGCTTTCTGCATAAAGCACCAACGTGCCATATGCAAAATGATTTGGAAGCAGCAGGAAGCCTGGGAGCTGCTGGCCTCCACCTCAGCTTGGTGGGTGGAATCTGGGGAGGGTGTGGATGGGTTCTGGGGATGCAGGGTCATGCTGGAGCCCTGATCAGTGCCACATGGGGCAGCTTCCCCCCAGCAGTGCAGGATTGAGCCCATCAGGATCCATGCTTTTGAGCTGAGGGCCCTGCCTGCAGCACAGGGACTCACAGGCTGTGGTGGGCTACCTGCACCCTGGGGAGGGGGCAGCCCTGTTCCCCCACTCTGCCCCACCAGCACCAGCAGTTTTGGGAGCTTCATCCTTTTTGCACCTCTGACGGGTCTGTCCCTTTGCCCCAGCTACGACCGAGGGGCCACAGTGGCCGGCGTGGTGGGCGTCGGGCGGCTGATCACGGGCATGGACCGGGGGCTGCAGGGCATGTGCGTGAACGAGCGGCGCCACCTCATCGTGCCGCCCCACCTGGGCTACGGCAGCATCGGCGTGGGTAAGGGGCCAAAGGGCAGCTCCATGCCAGGGCAAGTGGTGCTGAAGCAGGGCTTCCCTGGGCATGAGGGTCCTGCCCCCAGCCTGAGCTCTGCTGCTTTCCCAGGGGCTGGCATGGGCTCGGGAGGGCTCCAGAGGACAGAGCCTGGGCTTGGTGCTGGTCTCACCTAAGGTGCTCTGTCCTGGCTGCTGCCTCTTTAGCGGGGCTGATCCCCCCAGACGCCACCCTGTACTTCGACGTGGTCATGCTGGACATCTGGAACAAGAATGACAAGCTGCAGGTCACCACCCTGTCCAAACCCCAGCGCTGCAACCGCACAGTGGAGAACTCGGACTTCGTGCGGTACCACTACAATGGGACACTGCTGGATGGGACCCCCTTCGACTCCAGGTATGGGGCACTGGGATGCCCCTGACTTCAGGACATGGGGCACTCCATGCTCTCCATGGCCCCCAAACCAGCCTCTGGCATGGCACTGGCCCAGCTGGGGGTGCTGGTGTGGCCCTGGAGCAATCCTCACCCTCATTTTCCCCCACCAGCTATAGCAAGGGCAGCACCTATGACACCTATGTGGGCACCGGGTGGCTGATCAAGGGCATGGACCAGGGGCTGCTGGGCATGTGCGCTGGGGAGAAAAGGAGCATCATCATCCCCCCATTCCTGGCCTATGGGGAGAAGGGCTATGGTGAGCCAGGCCCCACCCCATCATCCTGGCCCCTTCTCTCCCAGCTCTGCCCAGGGGCCCTGTGGTGCAGCAGGAGCCTTGTCTGGGCTGACCCATGTCCCCTCCCCAGGGACTGTGATCCCACCACAGGCATCACTGGTGTTCAGTGTGCTGCTGGTGGACTTCCACAACCCCAAGGATGGAGTCTTCCTGGAGCACCTGGAGGTGCCAGAGCCCTGCAAGCGCCGGGCTGTGACCGGGGACTTTGTGCGGTACCACTACAATGGAACACTCATGGATGGGACACTCTTCGACTCCAGGTGTGGGGGAAGTGGCTGCGTGGGGAGAGACCCCGATGTCCTGCCCTGCCCCATGTCTGCAAAGAGGGAATTGAGGGGGAGGAGAGAGTGGTAATGGTCATGAAATAGGCTAAAAAAGGACAACATCTGTTTGCTGCAACCTCAGGAACAAGATTTGGCTCCTGGGGGAGCAGGAGGGGCTGGGGGAAGGGCTGTGGGTTGGGGTGCAGGGGTTGGCGGGGGATTGATGGCACCAGGGGCTTCTCTTGCTGCAGCTACTCCCGCAACCAGACCTACAACACCTACATCGGGAAGGGCTACATCATCCCCGGCATGGACCAGGGCCTGCAGGGGGTCTGCATGGGCGAGCAGCGGCGGGTGGTCGTCCCCCCACACCTGGCCTATGGGGAGAATGGTGCAGGTAACTGTGCAGAGCCCAGACTCCGAGGCACAGGCACATCACAGGATGTGTGAAGAAGCAGGGAAAGGCCTTTCTGGCCCTGCAGCACTCCAGCAGCTCTCCTCATCCTCCTCGTCCAGGGGACAAAATTCCTGGCTCAGCCGTGCTCATATTTGATGTCCACATCATCGACTTCCACAACCCCTCAGACCCGGTGGAGATCGAGACCGTGTTCCGGCCCGAGGGCTGCAACGTCACCACCCGCGACCGCGACTTCGTCCGCTACCACTACAACTGCTCCTTGCTGGATGGCACCTGGCTCTTCTCCTCGTGCGTGCCCTGGGCACAGCTGTCCTTCCTGGGCTGAATCCTGGCTGGTGCTGAGCTGGGGCAGGCGGGCACTGGGAGTGACTGCTCTGCAATGGGCAGCTCCAGAGCACCGGCCATGGGGCAGCAGAGGGGGCAGCAGGGAGGAGGGTGCAAGGTTTGGGGGCACAGTGGGTTGGTTTGGGGGTGGCATGGAGGGTAGGAACCTCATGGCATGCCAGGATGGAGTATGTGGGATTTTAGGGCACGGTGGGATGGAGGGGTCGGGATTTCAGAGTTGCCCACTGGATCCAAGGATCATTCTCATATGCACTGTCTTCTCTATGCTTCCTGCAGCCATGACTATGAGAAGCCCCAAGAGGTAACTCTGGGGGCCAACAAGGTGATCGAAGGGCTGAACAGTGGCCTCCTGGACATGTGTGTGGGGGAGAGGCGGGTGCTCATCATCCCCCCACACCTGGGCCACGGGGAGAGTGGAGGTAGGGGAGCAGTGACAAAATGCGTTCAGCCTTGCTGAGCCCCTCACAGTACTGTTCCTGCCGGCCCCGCTGGGGCTGGGGGGTCAGGGCTGTGCTCCCCACAGTGCTGGAGCCTCTGCTGTGTTTCCAGCCCGAGGGGTGCCTGGCAGTGCTGTGCTCCGCTTCGAGGTGGAGCTGATCTCCATGGAGGAGGGGGTTCCTGAGGGCTACCTCTTCATCTGGCATGGGGAGCCACCAGCCAACCTCTACGAGCAGATGGACCTCAACAAGGATGGGGGGATCCCTGCTGAGGAGGTGAGTGGGCACAGAGCACCCACAGACCGCAGGCAGGTGCTCTTCTCCCTGCCATGCTCGGCGTGGGCCATGGTCCCCCTGCCCTGCCCTGCCCAGGGCCAGCCGTGTGGAGCCAAGCAGCATCTCTCCCCCTCCAGTTCTCCACCTTCATCAAGACCCAGGTGGCAGAGGGCAAAGGCCGCCTCATGCCCAGCTCCAACCCGGAGAAAGTCATCGCCGACATGTTCCAGAACCAGGACCGTAACCAGGATGGGAAGATCACACCTGAGGAGCTGAAGTTGAAGTCAGATGAGGACCAGGAGAGGATTCACGAGGAGCTCTGAGGAGCAGACCCTGCTGTTCCTGGGGACAGGACTTGTTCTGGCCATTCCATGGCTGGTCTCCCATCCCAGCTGCCCTGGGAATCTGCCCCTGTCCCTCCCCAAACCTGCAGGGGGGCAGATTTTGATTTTCCCCTCTTTCTTTTTAACTGAGGGTATTTTGATGTGTTCCTCCTGTGCAGGAAAACTCAACTGCCAGCTAAAAAGCCCAGGCAAGAAGGTTTCCCCTCCCCAAATGCCTTCATCCTCCACCAGTGACTGCAGGTCCCTCTCCAGCCCCCTTGCCCACCCTTGCTGTCTTGGGGAGCAGGAGGGATGTGGGGGGCGCTTCCTCACCTTCACCCCAGCATTTTGTAGTTTAGGGTTGGGGTTTGGTTTTTTTTATATACAAACTTAAAATTCTGTAGATAGAAGAATTAGAGAGGACTTGTGTCCCAGTCCCTGCTCTGTCTCTGCTGCCTCCTCCCCAAGACAAGAGGCTGGAGGGGGCTCATTTCTTGGGGAGAAAGCCTGACAGCCCCCAGGCATCTGCCATGCCAAAAGTCTGGGCCCCCAAAACTGCAGGGATGAGACCTGGCAAACCCTTCACAAGCTGGGAGAAGGGAAACAGATCCTCTCTTCCTCCAGGCCTCAGGGAGCAGCATCATCCCCCTCCACATCCTCCCCACCCCACAGCCCACAGTGACAGAGACCAATCAGCCCTATTTTGTTTTGATGCCTAAAGGCAGGTCACAACCTCGGGGTGCTCATGTTCTCTGGCTGGGACCAGCAGAGCTCCAGCACCCACTGGCTCCCAAGGCCTCTGCACAGTCAGTCCTGCAGACAGGGATGGAGAAATGCAGGAAACCAGCAGAGCAGAGGGCAGAGCAAACCCCTCACACGGTGAACCCACCTTGCACCAAATAAATCATTCCTCCTGGTTCCCAAGGGGTTTGCCTGTGTCAGGTTCCTTTGCCACAAAACATTCCTCTGCATTTTGGGGCAGCCGTGCAGGGACCAGCCTGGGCAGGGACCACGGGATTCCAGGCTCCAGCACCTGCTGGGTCCAGCAGGAGAAACCAAAATCCCCACGCTAGGATCCTCCAGCAAAGCTGCTGGTGCTTCAGCCCCAGTGCCCAGTGAGGGTTGGGGGGCTCTGGTGGGATGCAGGGACCCAGAGCTGGGGAGCAGAGGCAGCTGCAGCACCAGCCCTGAGAGCAGAGCAGCTCCAGCCCCTCGGCACTGGATACAAACCACCCACAGCTCTGATTTAGCCAATAACATCTTTATTCCAACATGGAGAAGAGTGTGCACTTCTCAAAGTCCCACATAACCAGAGATTACACAGAAACAAGAGGGTATTCTATTGCTGCTCTGAGAGCCCAGGATCAGTCTAGGATCCCAGCAGTGGCCCAGGAGCTTTGACGCCCACAGAAAACAGAACTGGAGAGAAACTTGTTTTCTTAGCAAGGGACACAAGTGACACTGAAACTTCATCTAGGGCAGGTCTGTCCTCAGCCCACAGCAAACCACATCCATTCTACACTCAGCTGCTGAAGTAAGTGCAGAATGTCTCTGCCTGAAACATGGAATGGTTTGTTGTGGCCTCAGGAGGTGGTGGGGATGAATTCCCAGTGGGATGAAGTCTGAGTTGGATGAAGTCAATCCAAGCTGGAATCAGTTGGGCCAGGCAGAGTTGGGGTAAAGGGAGTGCAGAAGATTCCTCTGTCTCACCTCTCCCGCTCTGGGGCCGAGTGCATGAGTGAGGTCAGGATGGAGCCCAGCCAGTACCAGGAGATCCCCTCCAGCTGTGTCCCAGGAAGGACATTCCCTGCCCAGTGCCTGCTGTGGGGCAGCCTCTTCCCAGCTCACGTCTCAGTAAGGATGTACCGGAGAATCCCATTGACCACATCGAGGGTCTCGTCACTCTCCAGCACAATGTCATAGGCCTCCAGGTACTTCCCCCTCCGCTCCTCCACCTGCAGCAAGCCCGTCAGGACAGGGTGGGGAGGAGGGGGAAGGCCCTGAACACCAACAGCTGAGGGTGAAGATACTGCACCCACAGCCCTCCCTACTGAAAAGGGGGTCGATAACCACTCTGAAAAAGTCCCATATGCAGCAGGAGCTCAGTACACACTCACAGCTCCCTCCACACACCCCATGGGAACTCATGCAAAGCTCTCACATTCCCAAATCATTGGAGCAGCCACCTGCCCCTCCCTGCTGCCCCCAACCTTGGCACCTGGGGAAAGCTGGCAGGGAAACACAACACTGCTCCTCACACCCACCTTGTCATTGAGAAAGCCAATCTTGAGGATATTCTCCACGTTGGGAATGCCGTCTGCCATCGTCAGGTCACCCATGGAGTCCCCCAGCAGGATGATGCTCGTTCTCCTGCTCAGCTGCTGGAAGTACTGCGTGCCCTGCAGCACCGTGTTGTTCTTGTTGTAGGTGTGAATGAGGGGCTCCTTGAAGTGCATGAGGACTCCCTGAGCACGCAGGACAGACAGACAGCTCTTAACCCAGAGGTCACTAATAATCATGTCCCAACCCTGGTCCCAGCCCACATCTTTCCCCTCCCCACACCAATGTGATGCAGAAACTCACGTCATCATTGAAGTCCATGTAGTTGGACACCACCTTGACATTGGAGTGGAAGACATCGGCCTGGCGGATAATCTCCTCCAGGACGTCCCCAACGCCAGCAGAGAAGATGAACAGGGGGATGTTGTTCTTATGCAGCTGATCAAAGAATTCCTTGAAGCCTTCCCTAGGGCAGGAGTGTCCATGGCACAGGGCTGTGTTGCCAGCTCCCAGTGTGGTGCCCAGACTCAGCCCTGCTCCCTTTCCGCCCAGCACTGCCCGAGCAGAAGCGCACGGGTGAGCTCTGCAAACAGCATGAGCTCTCTGTGGCACCAGCATTCCCATGGCCTTCTCTGTGCAGAGCCCCAGCAAGTTCTGGGTGCAGTGGTCAGGTGGGTGCTCACAGAGCACTCTGGCCCTTTGCATGGCATCTCCTGGACACATCAGCTGCTCAGTGGGGGCACAGGCACAGTGTGCCCATGGAGTGGGCTCTGCCAGGAACCATGTGGGAGATGTGCAAGTTTTAGCATGTTTTGGTGCTGTGGGTGAAATCTGCTGCTGAGCCAAGGGCTTGGATAAGGCTCTGCAGTTCCAGTGCAGAAAACAAATCTTTGCTGGTAGCAGGGAGCTGCCCCCGCATTCCACCCTGCACACGGAGAGCTGTGCCCAGCGCCGGCCCCTCAGCTGCTCCTCACCAAGGCCCAAGAGAGGGGGAAGCGGTTTCTGAGCAGGAAAGGAGCAGCCAGGGAGTGAGCTCAGGCTGTGGCTCATGGCACTGACTTCGTTAGGGCTCAGTCCCAGGGAGGGAGAGAGGGAAGCTGGCATTGGTCATGCTGCAGCACAGAGTGTGGTGACAGTACCGAGACCAGGCTGCACAGGCAGGAGAGAAGGGCTAAGGGTAGCCAAGCCCTGTGCCTGTACCTCAGCATCACATCCCCATGTCTGTTGTACCTCAGCATCGCTTCTGACTCTCTGACCAGCTGGGCTATGTCTCCTTTGCGGATCTTCTGCTGCACCAGCAGCTCGTGTGCCCTGGTCCACCTGGGGAAAGGCAGCAGTGAGCTCTGGGGCAGAGGTCCTCAGCAGTCAGAAATACAACTAAATCCCCTGGGATCTCCACCAAGCCAGGAACAGCCCAAGCCTTGTGTCCTGTAGTCCCTGGGGACAAGAGGTCATCAGGACAAGGTCAAGATCATCACAAACAGCACTCACCATTCCACCATGAGGGGACGTTTCTCTTCCAGGGTCCGGTTGGGATCAATTTCAATGGGATAGTAATAGTGTAGCAGATCCTTCAGCTGGAGCATGCAGAGGGAAAAAGAACAAAGTCAACCTCACCTCTAAACAGACTGTAAACAACAAAACCAGCACTACTGAAGTCCTCCAAAACATCAAAAACACAACCTAAAGTTCCAAAATGCAACCAAACTGTGACGTTGAGCAGCTTCCCTCCAAGCACACCTGGAGCTCTTGGCAGCCTGGCTGACCTTCACTTTGCTCCAGACGCTGCAGTACAGACACCCCTCCCCTTTCTCCTCTTATCAAGCTGAAACACCCACAGCTGCACATGCAAATTCAATTTCCCTCTTTAACTTCTCCTCTGTCACTGCTGAAATGCAGCTTGGACGCTTCCCCACTCCATCCTGTCAGCCAGTGCAGCTGGGAGAGCTGCCACACCAGCCAGTGCCACCTCCCAATGAAGGGTGACAGGGACAACAGCCACCGAGCCAAGACACGGTGCCTGGCACACAGCACCCACCTTCTTCTTGCCATCCTCGCTGACAACACGGCTGCTGTCGAAGATATCTGCAAACACAATAAAACACCAATGTTGTAGCACAGAAATATTAAAAGACTTTCTAACAGCAGCTCTCCTGCAGCTCAGTGCCAGCACTTCCAAAATGAGGATAAACAACAGTAAAAACAGCGGCTTCCACTCACTGTGAGACGTGGGGCAGCGCCTGCCATTGTACCCAAACCTGCTCAGCGTCATGTCAAAGTCAGAAATGACCTGGGAGAGGAAAGAAAACCAAATTTCTGTGTGTCCCAGCGCACTTCCCAGCCAGGGGGAGCCCACGGTGCTGCCACCTGCGAGGACGGGCACGCAGCGTCACTGGTGTCCATGGCACCCTGGCAGCCACAGGGCAGGTGGGTGCGCTCGCCCTCCCACCCCGGAGCTCCTGTCAGCATGGACGGAGGGGCGGTGCGGGACTCCAGCCTCCTAACGGGAGCCAAAAGGAGCCACAGCCCCGTCCTGCCCCGCGCTCTCCCCCCTCCGCCCCCACAGGCGCCACAGGTGGGGAAGGGGCAGCCGCGCCCCGGGCGGAGCGCGGGCGGTGCCCCTCGAGCCCCGGTACCTGCAGCTTGGACACCCCCTGCTCCCGCAGGCAGCGGATGATGCCCCGCACACGCTCGGGCTGCCGGATCCGCACCGTGGCTTTCTCCAGCTCGGGCACCTGCGGGCACAGACCGCGATCGGTGCCGCCCCAGTTCCGGGGGCACCGAGACCCCCCACCCAGCCCCCGCTGTCCCTCCGGCCCGGCCCGCGGGCCCTGCGCACCATCGCTCCGATCCCGATCCCGCTCCCGCTGCCGACCCCGCTGCCGATGCCGTTCCCCGCCGGGCCCCGCCGGGACGCGCAGCCGCGGGGAGGCGGCCGCGGGGGCCGGAGGGGCCGGCGGTGATCGGGGGATGCTCAGGGGATGCTCGAGGGTGCCGGGGGTCGCTCGGAGGATGCTTGGGTTGCTGGGGTTGCTCGGGGGCACCGGGGGCTCGGAACTGCCGGGGGTGCTCGGTGAGTGCTGGGCCGGGGCCCCCCCCGCGCTCCGGCTGCGCCTCCGCGCCCGGAGCGGTTTCGTTTCCGCCGCAACGAGCGGGGAAGGCGAAAGAGAAACCAGAAGTCCAATGAAAGAGGCGCCGGCGGGGCCGTTCGTGCCCGCAGCGCTCCGCACTGAGCCGCTCCGCAGTCGCTGCCCACGTCTGGGGACTGTTTCAGCCCCGCAAAATGGTACTGAGGAGTTGCTGGGGCATCTCACGGCCGGTTTTGCTCCAAGCAACCACCAACACAGTGCAGACCCAGGGCCAACATAACCTGGGCTGAAGGGAAGCGAAGGCTGGGGGCAACCATAGAATGTTGGGCCTGGGTCACCCCCGGGGTTGTGATGTCATCACGGGGCACAGTCCAGAACCAGCGAGTGGGTTCATGCTGGATGTTTGCGGGCAACACCAGAGTTCTCCACACACGTCAGTGAGGTCCACTGGCTTTGACTCCAAGGTGGGGGATAGCTCAGCACCCACCACATAGTCATCCTCCAACATGGAGAGGAAGATGAGCGACAGGAGTTGCAGCATCTCCAACGAGCTCCGCCTGGAAGGGAGGTTCTGTGATGTGATCATCAGAGTGGATGGGGTGGAGTTCAAGGCTCACAAGCTCATCCTCTCTTGCTGCAGTACCTACTTTAGGTCAGTCAGTACTAGAAACACAAGGATTTATTTACAAGGGCCTGGAGTGACAGGACAAGGGGAAATAGCCTCACACCGACAGAGGTTTATATGAGATATTAGGAGAAAATTCTTCCCTGTGAGGGTGGTTAGGCACTGGCATAAGTTGCTCAGAAAAGCTGTGGCTCAGAGCGGAGCTGTGGCTCAGCTCAGGTGCCATCTCTGAAGTGTCCAAGGCCAGGCTGGGCAGGATTCTGAGCAACCTAGGCTAGCGGAAGGTGTCTCTGTCCATGGCAAGGGGTTGCATGGGATAATCTTTAAGATTCCCTCTAACCCAGGCCATTCCGTGATTCTATAATTCTTGTAGAAGCACGGGGGCCTTGTCCTGGTGCTCCCTGTCCCCAGCCAGAGGCTGTGTCTCCTTTTTCAAACAACCAGCAAGTAAAACATTAACTAATAAACTACAAGGCCTCCCAGCAGTGCTCCTGCCAGTGCCCAGACTGGTGCCCTGGGGGCTCGGGAAGCACAGGGGATCCAGGGACAGGGTTTAATGCGGCAATGCTGTGTTTGCAGGACTCTGTTTACCAACTGGGACAGCGGAGACAAAATGGTCTATCATATCCCTGGCGTTTCAGCTGAAATGATGGGTCTCATCATCAATTATGCCTATACTGGGACAGTACCAATCACAGAGGACAATGTTCAGAGCTTGCTGGCTGCAGCAGACCAGTTCAATGTCATGGGCATTGTCAACCTGTGCTGTGAGTTCCTCAGTTCCAGTCTGTGCTTTGAGAATTGCATTGGCATCTGCAGACTCACCAGCTATTACCACTGCCCCGAGCTGCGCGCAGCCGCCTGCGTGTACATCCTGCATCACTTTGAGGAGGTGTCCCAGGTGTCTGAGGAATTCCTAGACCTCTCTGCTGAGGAGCTGGCACACATCATTGAGAAGGATGAGCTCAACGTGAAGCGGGAAGAAGCTGTGTTTGAGGCTGTGCTGAGGTGGATCGCTCACGACCCGCAGAACAGAAGGCAGCACATCGCCTGCTTGCTGGGCAAGGTGGGTGCAGCACCGTTTTGGAGCTGTTCCCAAAGGCTACTGAGGGGGAAACCATCAGCATTAGTACTCTAACCCCCTCCTTGCATGTTCCAGGTTCGACTGGCACTCCTACAATCCGACTACTTCATGAACAACGTCAAAGCTCATGAGTATGTGAAGGACAATGCTGAGTGCAAAGACCTCATCATCAGCACCCTGTCAGAAATCTATGACCTGAACGTACACAACCAGACCTCCTTTGTCAACACCAACCCACTCACCCGGCCACGCCTGCCCTACGCCATCCTCTTTGCCATCGGGGGCTGGAGCGGCGGCGGCGCCACCAGCGCCATTGAGACCTACGACGGCCGCACCGACAAGTGGCTGAACATCCCCTGGGAGCAAGAGAGCCCTGTTGCCTATCACGGCTCAGCTTATTTGAAAGGCCACGTCTACGTTATCGGCGGATTCGATGGCACAGATTATTTCAACATCGTCAAGCGGTTTGACCCACTGCAGAAGACGTGGCAGCAGGTGGCACCCATGCACTCACGGCGCTGCTATGTCAGCGTCACTGTTGTGGACAACTTCATCTATGCCATGGGAGGGTTTGATGGGTACATACGGCTCAGCACAGCAGAGCGGTATGACGCAGACACCAACCAGTGGACCCTGATCACCCCCATGCATGAGCAGAGGAGCGACGCCAACGCGACCACGCTGAATGGAAAGGTAAACGAAGTGGGAGAGGATGGAGAGCACTTGGGAGCTGCAGCATGAAGAAAGTTCACATAAACTGTCACTAAATTTGTAACAATTCATTAAATCCTGGACATACAAAGCAGCACCCACCTGGTGTGGCAGAGATGTGACCAGCTGCTGTCCCCCAACAGCCCTTCTCCTTGGCCACAGGTGTGATACCAGGCTTGTCTGCTTCATGCAGTTCAGGAAATCAAGGGTCTAAATCCCACTGCCTTCAACTCCCTGCACTGCTGCTACTTCAAAACCAGGGTGACATTATCATTCCCATTATAAACCAAAACAAAACGCCCCAGAAATCCAGCCACACCATTCATTTTCTCTCCAACACATTCTCTCACCAATGGTCTAACTGCTCTCCTCACACTTTCCTCTCTCTCCTGTCTCCAGGTGTATATCTGTGGTGGGTTTGACGGTGACCAGTGCCTGAGCTCAGCTGAAGTGTTTGACCCTGCCACAAACCAGTGGTCCCTGATCACGCCGATGAGCAGCAGGAGGAGCGGAGTCGGGGTGGTGGCGTACGGGAACCACGTGTACGCGGTAAGGGCTGACCCCGCCCAGCGCTGCAGTCCTTGGCATGGCTGCAGCTCCCACAACTCCAGGCTGCCCGTGTGTTTATGTGAGGTTTAGGGAAGTCAGAGCTGGAACAGCTGATGGTCTTTTTGGTAAGAAAAAGATGTGGGCAGTGTTTAAGCAGCTGCAGCAAAGAACTTACTTTCTGCCACTGCCAACAGCATCAGCAGCTCGGAGCAGGGCTCTAGCCTGTTCATCCATTGTTTATCTTCTCCATGGACTGCATCCAACCTCTGGAGAACAGTCAAATCCAACAGTTGCACGAAGTGCCTTGGGGAGCTCCCCAGAGAGCAGGGAGCAGACTGCAATAAGGCAGCACCGTGTTCTGCAGTCCCTGCTCTCTGCCATGCTCACACCACAGCCAGGGAGGCAGGAGCAGTTCCCACCTCATGGGGGGTGTGACAGGATTCGGCTGAGGGAGGGCCCCTTTCAGCTCTGTCCCTTTGGCCCTTGCAGGTCGGAGGGTTTGATGGGAACAGCCGGCTCCAGACGGTGGAAGCGTACAACCCCGTGGCCAACGCCTGGCACGCTGTGCCCTCCATGCTAAACCCACGCAGCAACTTTGGCATCGAGGTGATGGACGGCCTGTTGTTCGTGGTCGGGGGCTTTAACGGCTTGAGCACCACCGTGGCCGCCGAGTGCTACGAGGAGGACGCCAACGAGTGGTACGATGCCCACAGCATGAGCATCACCCGCAGCGCCGTCAGCTGCTGTGTGGTGCCAGGACTCTCCAATGTCTTGGAGTACATTGCCAGGCAACACTACTATGAGCACAACACCTCCATGGACATCTTGTTCACCACTTCAACTCGGAGCTCGCCGTTGTAAATAGTTCCCATTAGCTAAGTCTTGTGATCAGCCATCACTGGATGCCTGTGCTTTGTCAGGTCTGGCTAACAAAGTCTTCAGAGCAGGAAGGGAGTGTGTTCTCTTGTTCTAACATAGAAACAATTGCTACAGGCCAAAAGAATCATTAGGATTTAAAGCTTTCATTCTATGGCACCACAGAATGTGTGTTATTGGCCATAGCCTGTACAGCAACTTAAACAATCAAAGGTACAACAGAATGCTAGAGAAATAAAGGGTTTATTTTCATTAACTCACCTCTTACAATAAACTTTAGTATAGTGTATTTAAGGTCAAGGACATGACAGCAGGATCTGTTTCAAAGGGCCTATCACACACGCTACTTTACCTCACAGGTAAGGACGGGAGTGCTGCTCCCCAGAAATCTGCTGTCCCTCTGGTAATGTCCCAGGAGAGCAGAGCTGCCATCACGCACAGTGACACAGACCCACCAGGAGGATCTGACTATTAATGGTCTATGAACAGCTTGTTAGTTCCACAATGTACATTCATATTAGTAACAGGTTAGACCCTCAGGAGCACCTGTTTTATCAGACTCCACCCAGGACTGTCAAACAGGAGATGGTTTGTACCCCAACCTAAGGTGGACAGAGCTGAAAATAAATGCAAGCCACAAACCATTTACTTCATGCTTGCTCTTCAAACCCCATTGGATGTTACAACATCCTGTTGCAAGGTTAAGAACAACCTAACAAGTTGTAGTTCCTTAGGAGTTGGTCTGTCAGCAGCCAGCAGGCTATTCCACAACGCATACGCTGAGCCAAGAGTTTGGATGTTGACATTTACTGGAGTGGAGAAAAACACCATTTCAGCAGCCGAGGGAATGCTCGGCCCAGCCACTCACAGCACCTGCACTCCTGGGCTGTTTGCTCCATCCCTGGAGTGCGAGGGAGGCACCCAAACAACCTCCCCAGGCTACTAACGGAGTGTCCAGGTGGTTATAAAGCATTATGTACACACATGGCCCCCAGGAGTCACTGTGGTGACTGCCAGGGACAGCAAGGCCAGCAGGCAGCCCTCTCACTCACACACAGGGGGGGTCCTGCTGACAGCTGACCAGCCACTACAAACACAGGGAAAGAAGTCCAGGCTTTTGTTCACAGGATCATTTGATAAACACCCAGCAAGCTATGGTGGTCCAGGGCCACAAGGAATTGTTATGCATTCACAGGTTCACGGGCTAAATTACAGCCAGAGCAGTGAATGCAATTCTCCCACGGTGGATCATTTGACCTGTCAGTCACAAACCACATCAATGCCATCAGTCCACTGAAAGTCAAGGCTAAAAACCACCAATGCTTAAAACCAAACCACCCCAGAATTGGCAAAGGTTAGAGCAGCCCATGCTGCTGCCAGGGCCCCCCAGTGCCATCCATGCACACCGAGCACACACAGGTTACCTGTCCAGGCACAGGCTGGGCTGACACTGTCTCTGAGGGGAGTGCTTCTAGTAAATGACACAGCTTGTCCATCAGCCCAAAGTCCTCCTGGGAAGTGCAGTATCAATTTTGCTTAGAAAAAGCAAGACTGCAAGGTCTGCTCTTGCCTCTTTGTTGCACATTGCCATGCATTAAATATTTAGTTCCTAATCCAACTGAAATAATCATCTTGGTGTTTCTCCCTACAAATGTCTGTCCATATTTGATGACAGACTACAGGAGGGCTTGGTGGAGTTACCTACTACCACCCTCCAACTGCTTGTTAAGTCCCTCCAGACAGGCTGGCTGGGTGGAGGATATGAACTCTGTTGGTACAGAAAAATCAAAGTGAGCAATTCAGACCTATACAGACCCTGTGAGACTGAAGGCAGGTACCAGCTGAGAAGCAGCAAGGTGTCTTGGTTTGAGCCATAGCACAAGGCCACAGCTCCTGTTGTCTGGTAAAGGAGAAATCACTCCCTAGGAGTCCTTAGCAACTCCCCAGAAGTTTCTCCTCCTCAGGTTCCCCACAGGACACCGGAGATGTTCCTGAAAACAGTCAGGATGATTTCACAACACTGGACTTGTGAGATGGATTATAACCAATTGGGATGTGTAGATTGATGGTGTGAGGTTCGATTTAGCCAATGGAATGCAGCCTTATCCCAGTATCAACCGTGTGCTGTGTGTAATAAATGGCACTCACTGGATCACACTGGTCTGTGCGTGGGTTCCTTATTCCTCCGTGTATTTATTGTTTACCTTAGATATGAACTCCTCTCAGTTGCTTTGGTGCAAAGTCTGGGAAAGTTTCTTAAAACCAGCTCCCACAAATTGCAGTTACATCACTAGAGCTGTGAGGCATTTGCACTGAATCACAAACCTGCTGCAGGGGCTGCAATTCTGAGCCTCCTCCAGCCAGACCAGCAAGAGCCTGTGGGCCAAACCCCCTGGCCCAGCCCCTGGTTTACAGGCCTGAACTCACCTGAAACTCACCTATTTCCTCTTGCATGAGGCCACCAGAGTAAACTTCACCTGCTCCAACAACCCAACAGGCAAAGAAAATACAACATGGTTATACCAGAGGAGTAAACTGAGACAAGGTGTTCAGATTTTGTCAGTTTGGTGGGTTTTTCAACCAAGGCTGGAGACTCACTCACAAACAGGCAAGTTATTGATGCCAAAGTGGCCTGTGAACTGCAAAGTGGAGAGTTAGGGGACACACACATCAGAGCAACCTTTTCACACTGAGTGGCAGAAGGACTTACCCCGAGTTTCAGATACAATCTGGGCTGCCTGCTGAACTGGAAAAGGAGAAGGAGCAGCTCAGAAAGCAAAACAACTGAAAACAAAACAAACCTCAAACTGCTTACAAGTGTTTAGCAGTGAAGACGCCCACATCAAAGCCACCAGCAAGTATCAATGAACAAGAACAGTAACAGATTCTCCAACAAGGTTTGTCTACACAAATTTTGGAACACTCAGATTACTCCTCCCATTCCCTTCCCTAAGATCCTGAGTTATGCTGCATGGGAAAACCTGGAACATTCAAATGCAGGGAAGGATGGAGAGAAAAGGAGGTAGGAAGGATGCACTGAAACTGCTGGTAAACTGAAGGTCCTGGAGCTCCTTGGACTGGGCAGGAGTGCTCAGTGGGACAGATCCAAGGGAATATTCCACATTCTACTCCCTGGGAGTTCAGTGGAAGAAACACAGAGCCAGACAGGGTACTTGGATGTAAAATCACCTCAGAATGCTAAAAGGTGTTTAAATGAGTTTAAACCTCACCCCCACAGCAAGTGGGGAAATTCAGAGGTTTGGAGACTGAAAACCCACCTCTCTTCCCCAGAGGAACACACGTGGGGGCTCAGTGTGGAGCTGCAGCTGGGAATTCCTTGGGACAGTACACAGAAGGCAAAGGGTTCTGATTGTCAGAGACAGCTGAGAACAGCAAGGGCTCTTCCATCACTTTTCACTAGAATTAAAACATGTGCAACATTTGAGAAAGGACCTACATGTACCTCAGGTTTCACTCTATTCCCATGGAGTGATCCCATTGTCACTGATCCACATGGACAGAGGGGAATGGCCAGTGTGGCTGGGTGGTTCATCACTGGTTGTCAC
>VWZD01006991.1:57611-87756 GCA_013396695.1 Sakesphorus luctuosus
GAAGTGCAGTATCAATTTTGCTTAGAAAAAGCAAGACTGCAAGGTCTGCTCTTGCCTCTTTGTTGCACATTGCCATGCATTAAATATTTAGTTCCTAATCCAACTGAAATAATCATCTTGGTGTTTCTCCCTACAAATGTCTGTCCATATTTGATGACAGACTACAGGAGGGCTTGGTGGAGTTACCTACTACCACCCTCCAACTGCTTGTTAAGTCCCTCCAGACAGGCTGGCTGGGTGGAGGATATGAACTCTGTTGGTACAGAAAAATCAAAGTGAGCAATTCAGACCTATACAGACCCTGTGAGACTGAAGGCAGGTACCAGCTGAGAAGCAGCAAGGTGTCTTGGTTTGAGCCATAGCACAAGGCCACAGCTCCTGTTGTCTGGTAAAGGAGAAATCACTCCCTAGGAGTCCTTAGCAACTCCCCAGAAGT
Source organism: Sakesphorus luctuosus (assembly GCA_013396695.1). Lineage (NCBI taxonomy): Eukaryota > Metazoa > Chordata > Aves > Passeriformes > Thamnophilidae > Sakesphorus > Sakesphorus luctuosus. The sequence goes on from VWZD01006991.1 coordinate 58,048, forward strand.
TTCTCCTCCTCAGGTTCCCCACAGGACACCGGAGATGTTCCTGAAAACAGTCAGGATGATTTCACAACACTGGACTTGTGAGATGGATTATAACCAATTGGGATGTGTAGATTGATGGTGTGAGGTTCGATTTAGCCAATGGAATGCAGCCTTATCCCAGTATCAACCGTGTGCTGTGTGTAATAAATGGCACTCACTGGATCACACTGGTCTGTGCGTGGGTTCCTTATTCCTCCGTGTATTTATTGTTTACCTTAGATATGAACTCCTCTCAGTTGCTTTGGTGCAAAGTCTGGGAAAGTTTCTTAAAACCAGCTCCCACAAATTGCAGTTACATCACTAGAGCTGTGAGGCATTTGCACTGAATCACAAACCTGCTGCAGGGGCTGCAATTCTGAGCCTCCTCCAGCCAGACCAGCAAGAGCCTGTGGGCCAAACCCCCTGGCCCAGCCCCTGGTTTACAGGCCTGAACTCACCTGAAACTCACCTATTTCCTCTTGCATGAGGCCACCAGAGTAAACTTCACCTGCTCCAACAACCCAACAGGCAAAGAAAATACAACATGGTTATACCAGAGGAGTAAACTGAGACAAGGTGTTCAGATTTTGTCAGTTTGGTGGGTTTTTCAACCAAGGCTGGAGACTCACTCACAAACAGGCAAGTTATTGATGCCAAAGTGGCCTGTGAACTGCAAAGTGGAGAGTTAGGGGACACACACATCAGAGCAACCTTTTCACACTGAGTGGCAGAAGGACTTACCCCGAGTTTCAGATACAATCTGGGCTGCCTGCTGAACTGGAAAAGGAGAAGGAGCAGCTCAGAAAGCAAAACAACTGAAAACAAAACAAACCTCAAACTGCTTACAAGTGTTTAGCAGTGAAGACGCCCACATCAAAGCCACCAGCAAGTATCAATGAACAAGAACAGTAACAGATTCTCCAACAAGGTTTGTCTACACAAATTTTGGAACACTCAGATTACTCCTCCCATTCCCTTCCCTAAGATCCTGAGTTATGCTGCATGGGAAAACCTGGAACATTCAAATGCAGGGAAGGATGGAGAGAAAAGGAGGTAGGAAGGATGCACTGAAACTGCTGGTAAACTGAAGGTCCTGGAGCTCCTTGGACTGGGCAGGAGTGCTCAGTGGGACAGATCCAAGGGAATATTCCACATTCTACTCCCTGGGAGTTCAGTGGAAGAAACACAGAGCCAGACAGGGTACTTGGATGTAAAATCACCTCAGAATGCTAAAAGGTGTTTAAATGAGTTTAAACCTCACCCCCACAGCAAGTGGGGAAATTCAGAGGTTTGGAGACTGAAAACCCACCTCTCTTCCCCAGAGGAACACACGTGGGGGCTCAGTGTGGAGCTGCAGCTGGGAATTCCTTGGGACAGTACACAGAAGGCAAAGGGTTCTGATTGTCAGAGACAGCTGAGAACAGCAAGGGCTCTTCCATCACTTTTCACTAGAATTAAAACATGTGCAACATTTGAGAAAGGACCTACATGTACCTCAGGTTTCACTCTATTCCCATGGAGTGATCCCATTGTCACTGATCCACATGGACAGAGGGGAATGGCCAGTGTGGCTGGGTGGTTCATCACTGGTTGTCACTCCTTGTCTCAGGCTGTTGACCCAAGTTTCTAACTAAGCTGTCAAACACTGACTCAAACCTGCAGATACACCTGAAATAAAATCCCCTGCCTCAGTTCTCTCTTTCAGCAAGTGTCTTGTGTCCTACCAATCATTCACTTATAAACAAACTCTGCAGCCTCTCTGTAACACATAGATACAAAATATTTAATACACATAGAAACATCCTGAAGTCATTTCATAAAGAAAGATTGTGCTTTTGTTTCATACAGAACTATTGCACTTGCCTCCAACTTGGGAAAGCCAAGTACACCAACACCAATCCTGTGCAGTTTAGTCACTGAGGAGAGAATCAAAGGAATGTCAAGAGATAAGTGCAAATAAAATAGGTGCTTTCAAGCACACACAAATGTAACCACTAAATTATTAAGAGAGAGATCTTTGATATTCAAAGGAGAACTGTTAAGAGACCAACTCTACAGAAACCGTTGGAACCAAAGATCTGAAGAGAGAAGGAACAGGCTTAATGCTCCCAGAACATTTCACAGCCCGATACAGGCTACAGCTTTTCCCTGGGCACCATTAAGGAATACTGCTGGATTCACACAGTGTCTCAATTCCCACCCATCCTCAACTTCTGAGCTTCTGAATTACACAAAGATGCTGGTTTTATGCATCAGATCAAATCCACACCCTCATACACAGACATGCCAAGCCTACCAAAAGGGTTTATTTCCCAGGCTCATCAGGAGCGGTGACCCAGGCACTAACACTCGATCTGGGAGCGCGGCACTCTCCGTAAGGTCAGCGAGTGTCGGTGGATCTCCTGCATCTGCCTTTCCTGCATTTGCCTTATTCTATCCTTCTGCCACATGAGGTTCTGCGGCATGGGGTACCTCTGTGTCCCCTGCAGGCACCTGAAGGGGATCCTGACGTGGCAGGCGGTGGCTCTGCAGCGGGGCTGCGGCATCGGGGGCAGCAGCATCCAGCGCTTGCGCTCGGCACAGTAGCGATAGGCCTCCTTCCGGTACTGCTTGTCGATGTCGTCGCTGTTCTTCCACCCCCCGATGATGAACACATCGTCCTTGTAGTAACAAATGGCTGCTCCTTCAATGCTCAGCACCTCGGGGGGCAAGGACTCCAGGATTTCATCCGAGGCCCTGCCAGAGATCTTCCCCTTGGCCTCCTCGTTGTCAATGGGGTAACTCTTGGGGCAGCACGAGGCCGTGTGGTAGAAGTTGGTGTTGGCAACGGACATCTGGAAGGAGCAGTAGTTGTCGATGAGGGGCAGGGACTCCACGTCCTGCCACTGCCTGGTTTCAGTGTCGTATCTGGTGATGACGGCCCTCAGCCCGTCCTCGCTGTCGCTGTCCACCGGGGTCCGCGCGGCCACGTACACAAACCGGTCCTCCACCGACACCGCCTTGACATCCCGCAGGATCTTGGGTGCCGACTCCAGGTTCAGCCATTTGTCCTGCTCGGGGTTGTAAATGGCCACATCTTTAAAGCCTGGGCTGAAGTTGCCGTGTCCACCAATACTGTACAAGTTGCCCTTCACTTCAGTCAGGCCAAAGGAATGCTTCCTGGTGATCAGATTTGAGACCTGCTCCCAGATATTTCTGTTCGGATTGTACCTTTCCACAGTCTTGGCAAACCCCGGCTCCATGGAGCCAGCCACGTACACGTAGGACTCTGTCACAGCCACAGCGTGCCCGTCCAGGTGGTTGTGGATGTGGGGCAGGTTGACCCACCTGTCCTCGTCGATGAAGTAGCCCACGCACTCGCTCAGGTAGTCGCCGCCCTCGGACACGCCGCCGATGACGATGATGACGTCCATGTTCTGCCCGAAGCGCGGCAGGTGTGCGGTGGCGCCGGCCGAGTGCTGCAGGGTGCCCGACCGCAGGTTCTCGGAGCGCAGGGCATGGCTCTCCACGGCCTCGGACACCAACTTCACACAGGCCTCGCTGCTCGACACCAGCCGCTCGGATTTGACGTGGCGAGTCAGGTACGTGGGCTTCATCTGAGACAACCGCAGCAGCTTAAAGAGATCTTCAAAGTACCTCTCTCTTTCCTCAGGGTTTTTCTGAACCCACTTCAAAACAGTCTCAAAGAGGATCTCTTCAGAGTCCACCGTGATCTCTGAGTCTGAGAACCAGTCCCGGACGAGGTGAAACGGCAAAGTGTAGAACTCCTCATCCTGGATGACTTTGTGGAAGTTTCTCCTGATCATATCCTGTGCTTTGAGGGCCAGCTGGTTCAGGGAATACATGTGTGCCAAGCTGTGAACTGCCACGCAGTTGGAGAGGTTCAGTTTCTTCTTCAGAAACTCCCCGCAGAAGTCCTTTAACCGTGTCAGCAGAAACCTGCAGGACAACGAACAGAACACCCTGCAAGTGTTGGGTGTTCGAGGCCAGGCTGGACGGCGCGTGGAGCAGCCTGGGCTGGGGATCGTGCCCTGCCCGGGCAGGGGGTGGGCCTGGGTGAGCCTTACGGTCCCTCCCACCCGCACCGGTCCGTGCCCCAGCCCAGCCCGGCCCCGGCCCGCTCACCTGTCCGCCATCTCCAGCACCTCGTGCACGTTCCCGGGGCTCACGCGGATGGTGCCGGTGTACATGAAACCCACCACGGCCTCCACCGTCTCAGGGTCGGGGCCGCCCTCCGAGCTCCACTTCTGCAGCTCCACGCGGCCCGAGCGCGACTCGGCGAAGCCCCCCGAGAGCAGCGGCGTGAAGTACTCGGTGGCGGCGGCCAGCACGGACCGGTGTGCCCGGTACTCGCGGGCCGCGCCCGCGCCGCCGAACGCCAGCGTGATGTCGCAGTACAGGCCCTGGCGGCGCTGCTCGTTCTGCCGCCACGCCAGGTCGGAGCAGTGCGCCGGGCACCCGAACTCCTCCGCCTCGGCCTCCCCGTCCGCCCCACCGCCCCGCGGGGCCCCGCGCTCCGCCTCGGCCGCCGGAGGGCCCGGCCCGGCCCCGGGATGCGGATGAGGCGCCGCCGCAGCCGCCATCTTGTCCGGCTGGGCCCGCGCGGCGCCCCCTGGCGGCGCCCCCGAACCCTGCGGGGAATGGCGGGGGGGGCCTGGGGGGAACACACACCTGGGCACAGGTACCACAGACACACACCTGTGTGCTCAGGTACCACCGACACACACCTGGGCACAGGTACCACCGACACACACCTGTGTGCTCAGGTACCACAGACACACACCTGGGCACAGGTACCACAGACACACACCTCTGTGCACAGGTACCACTGACCAGACACACCTGTGTGCTCAGGAACCACTGACATACCTGTGTGCTCAGGTACCACAGACCAGACCCACCCCTGGCTCCATGCAGAGCCTCAGGCCCCCTTTCCAATCACTTTTCCCTTCCTCCCGTTGCCCTCCCGGGCAGCTGCTGGGCAGGGACTGCACCTGAGGAAGGGCTGCTCACTCCAAGGTACATGGGGTTTTCTGTTAATTAAAGCAAAGAGAGCTGCAGTTGATTTTCCCTAACCCTTGTTTAATGCTGTATCAATTTTAACTAGTTTCATTCCTTCTGTTCCTTCTCTACTTCACTGAATTTCCTCTTTTTGACCTACACGGAGACAAGCAAGGGTATCTGTGTGCATTTTGAGTCTGGTTTTTAGCCCTTAAATCACCTGAAACACAGACCCGAAGGAGTAACCCCTTTGAGGGTTGATATTTTGTTAAGTGACTGTTCCCAGCTTGTCATACCTCTCAGACAGTGCCCAGGACCAACCCTCAGAAGCCACAAATGGAAAGACAGTAAATTAGTAGTGTGTATTTATTTGAGTTTGGTTACAAACACAGACAAGGAGGACGCTGAAGTTACTACTGAGATATTTTTGCAGCTGCAGGTAACATGAGTGACAGTGCACAGAGCAGCAGTCAGAGGAAAGGAGGTTGTTTGCATAAATACAGACACCGGAGTACAGGGATTTCACAGTTTTCACAGCAGTATGTTACAACTTTACACTTTAAATTACTACACCAGAGCTTGAGTAACATTGGTTATACATCAGCAGTGGTCCCAAGATTCAGGTACAGTCAGACTGAGGATGAGAACACAGCAAAAAACCAAAAATCCCAAGTCATGGTTTATGGGAATGATGGGCACGTTCCCCTCACAGGACAGGCACAGCTTGTTACCAGAGTGATGTTCAGTAAGACTGTGCCTGTGAGCCAAACTCTCCCCACAAACCCCTTAATCTCTTCTGGAAACAAAATGAAACGGGGGAGTAGAAAAAATGAAAGGGTGAGAGAGACAGTATTAAATACAGCAGTGACAGAGGGAATAGCGCAAGTTTTGGTTTTATTAGAGTAAATTTCTATCCTTATAAAACAGTCGCTTTGCACAGTTTGACCAGGCAGCTTGACATCCGTCCCAACAGCCTTCATACATCACAGTCCCGCCGTGGCTGTCCCTGGACAGGCTCCTGTCCTTGTGCAGTGACTTCCCAGGGCAACACCAGCTCCTCACATGGTCATGTGCTCCGGCAGGACATAGGAGATGTCATCCCAGGGGTGACGGTACAGACCCTGCTTCAGTCTCTTCTGGTCCAGGTAGTGTCCTGAAATGACAGTGGTTTATGTTACAGAATTCCCTTCCCTCCTCCCAGTCTTTGCTTTGAAACAGCTTGGAGCTCTGGAGCCCACTGAGTCCCCCTGAGGTTCAGGTTTTCTGGTGTTCCTGGGCAGGGAGGAGGAGGGAAGGGGTGGGGACATGGAAAACTCACCAATGAATCCCATACTCCTGCCTAGAACAAAGATGCCATTGAGAGCTCCTATATCAATATATTCATCTGCTTCTTCTCTGCAAAACAAAAGAAATTAAATAGTTCCTGGTAGCAATCTGTTTAAGGAATCCATCTCAGAGAGGCTGTGAGCCTGCTCTGGTACCAGAAGCCACATGAATTCACATGACAACTTTCTGGTTGTGTTTCCTTCCCAGTGTTGAAATTCTGCCCCTCAGAGCTGGCAGAGCAGCTCCCATCACTTCAGAGGATCACAACCCAAGGACAGCCCCCTCCCTACTCACCGTGTGAAAGAGCCACAATTCCTGAGTACGTCAACAAAGGCCACTCCAATAAAGCCATCCACATTCAGGATAAGGTTTGGTTTCTGCAGGAAATGAAAACACCCCAAGGAAGGTGTTAACGGTGCAAATAGTGTTCACCTGGCACCTTCCACCACCAGGGTGACTCGCCTGTCACTGGGGACAGCCCAGTGAGGGAGAGGCTGCTCAGCAGCCTGAGCAAGAGCCACAGGCTCTTCATGGGAATGCTGGAAAACCAGCCCCAAAAAAGGTTAGATCAAGCCACAGAGATTGTCTGCCATGGACTAACATATGTGCCAATGGCCTTGGATTTACATCCAGCAGTGCCAGTGTGCACAGTGGCCACACAGATGATGGTTTGGCTTGTTTAGAGTTTTCCTGGTATCCAAATGCCTTCAAGCCTTTCCAAACTGCAGCTGTCCTTGGCCTCAATTCTACCACAACACCACAACCCACACTTAAAATACAGCATGAACCTTAATGACTTTCCCTCCCATGAGAACCAGTGCTCAGAGAAGTTCAGTACTGCTGCCTTTCACCTTGGAAGTTGTGATTTTTTCTACTTCAAGTGCATAGTCCAGCAGTGGAGTGGCTGGGAAGTGCTGCTTCACGTAGTCCTTGAGGATCTGAACTCTCATGTCAGGGTTGTTTATCTGCAGGTTCAGAGCATGTTACAGTCACTGACATTGCCTCCTACATAAATACTGGACATCAGCTTTGCTCCTGGTAGGTTTGGGACAATTTGGTCAACAGCTGCCTTAAACTTGCCAATTTTCTTTCTTATGTTTTTGCTCTGCCCCACCTTCCACAAAAATCCCTCCAGTTTATCCTAACACAGTTTTCTTACCGATTTGACTCTGTGTCCAATGCCCATGATCAGCTTCCCTTCCTTCTTCATCTTATTCACAAACTCCATGGGGATAATCCCACTGTCAAAGGCTTTGCTGAACATTTTGGCTGCAGCATCCAGTGCTCCCCCAAACCGGTCACCCTGGGTGCAGGACACAAAGGGAATTACAGCAAAGGACTCCACAGTCCAGGTACAAAACAAACACAAAATTATCTCCCCCATTCACCCAGCTGGTCTCTGTGGCACCCGTGACATTAAAGTTGGACGGGCACATGAGAGAAAGCATCTGGTTATAACTCTCACAAGTCCCCATATGGAGCCAGCACATCCCTGCTAGAGACAATGTGGGGGAAAATGCCATCCAAAAAAGTCACTTTTTACTTGTCAGTCTTGGAAGAAACCAAGCAATCAAACAGGGACAACACTGACAGAAATTTGGCTGCTACAAAATACTTCTAGACTCAAATGAGATGAACTAGTCTGTCTTACTAGAAAAATGGACCCAGTTTGAAACAGGGAGCACTGAACTATTAGAATTGAAATTCAAGGTGTGAGTGAACAGACACCACCAGCCCATGGCTCTGCACCCAATGCAAATCTTAAATTAATAGTAGTAAAACCTAGAAGAGTAATGAGTAACAAAGCTAAAGCCCCTGGATGTCAGGTACTCACAATAGTGAGAAGGCCTGAAGTGAGGCTGGAGACGAGATCTTTGCCAGCCCTGGCACAGACAATGGTGTTGTGGGCTCCGGACACGGCCGGCCCGTGGTCTGCTGTCACCATCAGGCACATCTCAATGAACTGGCAGGCATACCTGGGCAACCTGGGCACAGACAACACATCAGTCAGGGGACAGAACACAACTGCAAATGCTTGTCAAGCCCCCAGTCTCTCCAGAGTTGAGGTGACACAATAAACAAGTACTCAGAGTGTGTGAATATTGCCTGGAATAGAGACATTTTCTCAGAGCACCAAAACACTTGTGGAAAACTTCATCCCAAGACTAAAACATACTGTATGTAGCCTGAAATACTGACATGGTCTCAAGGAGGGAATACAGAGATGGCATTCCAGTGAATTGACCTTCACAAATGAATCCTGGAGTTACTTTTTTGGCTTAAAAGTCTATTAATAAACAAGAAAAACTCCAAACTAAAGAATCTGCGAGCTTTCACAAGAGCTGTCTCACCTCCTCTGAAACCAGAGCAGGCCCAGAACCCCTCCAATTCCCATCTCCTCTTTGAAGACCTCCGTGATGGGCATCCCAGCATAGATCAGTTCCTGCCCTCGCTCGTCACAGATGCTGGTCATGAAGGACGCTGGTTTGCGAATCAGGCCCAGCTCCTGGAACCACAGTGCAAAGATGGGATGTTAAACACCCACACCACCAGCAAGGGGCAGCAACAGGGCAGAGCAAACAGCAACACCTCAGGCCTGCTCTCGGAGCAGCTTCCACAGCCGAGAGCCAGCACAGCTGAGAGCTGAGCTCAGCTGAGAGCCAGCACAGCTCAGCTCACGAGGAACAAAACAGCACAAGGTGTGACCCCAACGTGGCATCCACAAATCCCAGCAAATGCCGTGTCTGGTTCAAGGAACCCAAAAGCTCACCCTTGCCCAGGAGTAATCCATTGGCACAGTTGGAGGAGGCACTTCCTCAGCTGGTTCAATCACTCTTTTGGCCACAAGATCCTGGTACACAGACCTAGGGAAAGAATCCATTCAGTAACTTCGGTCCTTTTAAGGGATCCAGCCAAGGTCATTCTAACCCAGACCTTAAAACCCCACCATGAGTAACAATTGCTCTCCTCAGGCAGGAATAAATTCCCTGTCAGGCCAGAGTCAGTGCCCTGACTGCTTTGGTCCCTGCTGAAAGTGCTCTGGAGTATGACTTACTGAATGACCTCTCCCAGCTCATCGAAACTCCGGGGAACAAACACCCCAGCTTCCTTCAGGGCCTGGTTCTTTGCCACAGCAGTTTCAGAGGCCTGGTTGGCACAAGCTCCTGCGTGGCCAAACTGCACCTACAAACAGGAGAAGGGAGAGCAGTAAGGAACACAGGCTGTTACCTGCAGAGTGGACCAGAATAAAGCCCTGCCTGGGAACAGCAGTGACTGCACATCTGCCTCCTTTGGGCTAATGAGCTCCTGGTGGTGGGCAGAGCCAGCACTGCAGTCACAGGGATGGAATCACTCCACATTCCTCCATTCATGTTCTGCCTCCCTAAATTCCCTCACTCCAGAGCTGCCTAACATGGATATTTCCCATTCCCACTCCATTTGGAATTTTTTGCATTCCCTGGGATCTTTGGGCTCCCTTCACAAGTAACTGTAATCCCTGGGAAGTCTCCCATGACACACCATAGAAGCACAAAAAGCTTTTATCATTTGTATTTATGAACTTCTGCACATTAAAGTTGCTACTGGCAATTCTGGAAGGTTTAGGTACAGTGAGAGAACTTGTGTTTTTCTTCCTGTCATGGATTTATCCTTATTCTGTATGTTTTTCCCCCTTTTTGCACATACCTCTGAGGAGAACATGGTGGCACAGGTACCAATACACCAGCACACCACTGGCTTGGTGATCCGGCCTTCTTTAATACCCCTGCAGATCTTGTACTCCTCTGTGCCTCCAATCTGCAGGGAGAGAGAGATGGTTCCAAACTGCACTTCTGTGCAAACCAACTCTGAGACACACACAGAGGTTTTGCTGTGAGTTTTCCTCCTTTTTCACTGAGTAACAGCTGAAGTCTCAGAACAAAGCTTCCCGAGTTTTGTTGGGGTTTGCTGGCTTGGGTTTTTTTTAAGTAGGGAAGACTACTCTTGCCTGTGGAATATATGCAATTTCTTTTGATGAAAGCAGCAAGAAATAAAAACGGAGGTATTCAAGAACAGTGTAAGTAGCTGCCATTTAGCAGCCAGGTCAGATGGTCCCAAAACAAAACCACACACAGGTATTTCTCAGGTAGGAGTGAAGCCTCACTCACCTCCCCCAGTACTACAATCATCTTCACTCCTGGAGTATCCTGATAACGCAAGACATGATCCATAAAAGTTGAGCCAGGATATCTGTGTGCAGTACAGGGAAAATGGTAGAAATTGATTTCATAAACTTTTCTGACAGAAAAATTAACAGCCAACATGCCCTTCTTCCTCCAAATTACCAACAGTTTTTCTGTTGGCTGACTTGAAAGCCAGTGTGTGCTGAAGATGCCGACCCGTACCTGTCTCCTCCGATGGCCACCCCCTCGTAGACCCCGTCGGTGGTTCGGGAGATGATGTTGTTGAGCTCATTGGACATTCCCCCAGAGCGGGACACGTAGGCCACGCTGCCAGGCCGGTACAGCTTTGAGGCCAAGATGTTATCCAGCATGCCTCCTGTGTTGCCTATTTTAAAGCAGCCAGGCTTGATCCCACCAACCTGCAAGAAAAAAAATCAGAGAAAGATGTAAAGCTCTTTAAAATACCACGAAACTGAGGACCATTTCTGTAAGGAAGCTTTGTCAGCATTTGTGCAGACAAGGGAGGACAGCAAGGACCTGAAAATGAGAGACTACACACCTCCTGTGACTAAAGACAAAGCGGACAGTAGGACACACTTTATCCATTGTAGAAAGCTCATCAGAAGGTTAAGAAAGACAGGGGAAAGTGGCCATCAGTACTCACAGTTGCAGGCCCAATGATGGTAACTCCTTTTTTATCAGCTGCTTTGATCAGTTTGCGTGTCAGGGCCTCTGGAATGCCTTCGGCAATAATGGCAATGGTGCGGATCTGCAGCAAGAGGAAGGAAACCATCACTATCCTCAGAAGCTGCCCCTTGACAGGCCCCTGGGAGGCCACTCCATGCACTCTCACACAGGAAGGCCCAGTCTGTCATGATCTTCCCAGCAGTCTCAGTGTTCTGGTCAGGGAATTTTCTCCTCCTTGCACATGAGAGCAGCACTATAATTTAATCAGCCTGAAGTAGTTACTCCTAACTAAGAGGTACCAAGTTCCTCTTTCAAAAATTGTAAGTCCAGTGTTAGGATTTGCCATAGAACACCAGGATCCTCCTTACAGTCTGCAAGGGCTTAGAATTGGGGTGCTTATCTGCCAAGCTGGAAGACCAAGACAATTCCCTAAAGCCATCATGGTTTAAGGAACACTGGTACCCTACTAGCAGGATCTTCCTCCTTCCCTTGGGGTTCTTGTGGATCCCACACTCACCTGAGGATAATTCATGGTTTCCACAGTGCTGTCGTAGGCAGAGCGCAGAGAGGCAAAGTTGATGAGAACATCCACCTCTGGATGCTTCCTCATGGCATCTGACATGTTCTTGTAGACTGGGATCAGGATTTCTTTGTGGCCCCAGTAGAACTTCTGCCTGTGGTCACCACTGTAGAGGAGAGGATGGAAAAGTCCTGGCCTTTAGGCTGCTGGAAAGGCAGAGGGACACAGTGCATGCAGACAGAGGAGTTTACAAACCCCGTTCTCAGCCCCCGAGACTGACTGAGACACTCCCGAGCACGTGAGCGTGTGTGGGGAGGGACCATGTGACAGCAGAAGGTTCTTCAGAGGATAGGACAGAGCAGCATATGGAAGGAGACGGGCTAATGGGGACAGAGGCGTCCAGCAAGATGAATAAGCTCTCCCACAGTGAAGTTACCAGAGCCTTAACTCTACTCCAAGCTGGAAGACAGAATGAGGCACAGAAAGAGTAATGAATGAGAGGCTGCAAAGCTGCGTCACTGGGCTGGAACAAACACCGGACTGGGGGACAGGAAACCAGTACCTGTGGTAAACAGCCAGGACAGCAATGGGAGGGCCAGTCAGCCTCCCAGTCCTGCAGTGAGATTGCCCACCCCACAGTCACTGGAGGGGAAGCACCTGAGAAGGTTTCACTGTGGGTATTTTGTACACAGTAGATGCCGTGACTGGAACCGCGTTAAGTCTGACTGTGCAGTCATTTAACAGTGTAGAGATACTGGCTGTGTTCCCATACTGGTACATTCACGACAGAACATTTCAGGTCTTGCCAGCCTGGCTTCCTCCAAAAGGTCAAGCAGAATCAGATAATTACAGGTAGCCTTAATCTCGAATGCTTTTTCTTCCTTAATCAACTACAGCTCTCAGGGGCTGCCACTCACATGCAGACGTGGCTGTGCCTGCACTCAGCACCCCAAGGTTTGCACTTGCTGGGAAGTCATTACAGAGCTGCAATTACCATCAGAGCTGCAGAGTAACAGTACAAGGTCTTAATTGTCAAGAGGAGAAATTCTCTGCAGGACAGAGGTTGATTAGACATCAGCTCTCCAGGATGTCTGTAAATACCACAGGAATGAACCAGGGCTCCTGCCTGGCTCTGGGCTCCCACCTCACTGTACTGGAAGGGACAGTCACTGCCTCCCTTCTCTCTCCTGCCCTGATCCACAGGGAGACCCCCACACTCAGCGGGTACAATAAAACGCACAGCCATCCTCTGGCAGTTCCTCCTGAGGGTGATTCGAAACACCCAACAGTCCCTCTCATCCCCACAGGGACAAGTAAAAGAGAGTGAACACTGCAAGGGAACACTACATCCCACTGAAGGATCCACAGGCTTCCTGCCTCCTAATGAACCACTGCTGCTATTGGAAAGAATATGAACAAGATCTTAGTTTTTTAAAAATTTTGTTTGTCTACATGGCAGCAGACTGCTTTAGTCTGTCAGCAGAGCTGCTATGATTCTGGTTAATATTTGGAGGGGAAATACCTGCTGCTGCAGGCCCAGATCAAGGTGTCTTAGATAAGCACATGGCAAAGAAAAGATGTGAGAAGGTGCCTTACACAGCCTGTCTGCCTCTGCCCAGCCTGGGGCTGTAAGGCTAGGTAGTCACACCTGCCTTACTGAGTGAAGAACAGAACTTGGACACCTTTTGAAAGGCACATGAAGTGAAGCTTCAGTTCTGTGGTGAACATTAAGCTGTTTTAACAGCACAGCCCAAAATCAATGTTTGAGGGAAATGGAGCAGCCTGCAAAGCCAACCCAGGGGTGGAAGGGAGAGGAGGAGATGTTCCAGCAGGGATGGAGACCAGGGCAGAGCTCCACTAAAGAGTTGCAGACACTGGGAGAGGGAAGCCCACAGAAGAGCCGAAGGGAAGCAGCCAAACTGACGCAGTAAGAGGCCACTCACGTGAAGGGATAAACCATGGCAGCCACGGATGGCTCGTCCCTGGAGCAAACGTAGTCGAAGTCCAGCATGCCCTGCACCGCCCGGGTCTGCATCCCCCACACGATGGCCTTGGTGTGGCGGCTGAACAGCGTCGTGGCCTTACCTGCCCAGAGAGGGAACAAACCAAACCGTGGTCAAACTGCACATCTGAGCAAGACACAGCTGCAACTTTGCCAAATGGCTGCTGAAAGGCTGCTGAGGGAGCAGAGTTCCCTCCCTCCAAACTGAACCAAGGCGTGAACTGCAGGATGGAGTAGCCACACTGTCCAAATTCAGGAAGAAACTAAATGAAGCAGCAACCCCTTCCCTGGATTCTGAACACAACAGCCAGGTTTTGGGGTTCACTAAATGGGAAAGTGAATTGCAGGGAGAGCTGGTGTAGGAGAGGAGAGAAGTGAAAACTGCCTATTCCCCTCCTCTCATGGGCCATTCATCTTCCTCAGTTTTCTTCTGCAAAGCTGAAGAGAACTTTGAATTTCATTTATTTATCTGGATGTGGTCCAGTCTGGGAGAACCACGGGAAGTTTGTCAGAGCACCACAGAAGGACAATAGGAAATAAAAGGAAAAGCAGAAAATGGAGGGGCCAAAGAAAGTAAAGGAGATCAATGCTCTCAGCTTTTCTTTTCAATTTGTATGTTTTTTTAATGACTAGAATCCAATATAAACTTGATGGCTCCAAGAACTTATACATGGCACAAAACTTGGCTTCTGCAGACAGAGTCACAGGAGAGGCAACAGTTCAGCCAGTGAGGATGGACTGTCGGCTTAAAATCTATTTACACCACTTGTCACAGAACAACATTGGGTTCCTTCCTTTGATTACAGGCAGAATTCATTGTAAAACATGTGAAAACTCAGCAGTCATCCACCTGCTGATGACAACTCAGGCTATTGTTGAGTTCTTTCTGGCTTTGGATCAAAGATAAACTGTGTTATGGATTAAACAGGACACTGCTCCTTTGGCTTCAACAAGGAATCAGTCCCTGCTCTCCAGACCTACACACTCACAGTTCAGATCCAACAGCAATGAGACTTGTCATTAGGGATTTGCTTACCCTGAAAATTCTGTTTATCTTGCAGGTGCCTGCAAGGGGGCACCATGAGTGTTCCCAGGACAAGCAAAATGCAGCCTCAGGGAAGTGATGCCATTTGTCTGAGAGCACAGATCAGTAATCTGAGAGTTCCCCTTTACTGACCCTCTCCATGGTAAGTGAGGTAACTTGAAGCTCTACTTTGCCACTGATTCAGCAGTTTATTCTCACCCAGTATAGAGCTCAAGAGAATCTTAAAGTGTCTATAAAATAACCTCACTGAGCATGACATTTAATGGTTTGCTGAACTTATGAGGCAACTTTTAGTTCCTTGTGACTTTTCTGTACTTTCCAAGCCTGATAAGCAGGGCCCTTGCACTACTTTGCATTCCTTGGAAACAAGATGCCAGTTATTGGGCACAATTAGGGATTCCTTTCAAAAAGCAAGGGAACAGAGCTTTTCACAATGTGCCTCAGGCTGTTCTTCTCTGTAATGGGTGTGGGGGAGAAGGGAAGGAAAATTGAAGGTTGTTTAAGACCAGTCCCTTTCTCCCCCAGAAATAAAGTGTTTGTGCAAAGGTGTATGTGATCTACACTTGAAAGACCAGGTAAGTTCATGTGGTGACAGCTAAATATGCTGGGGAGGAGGGAAGACCAGACAACACAGCAAACTTTTGGAGAAAAGACAGCAACAAAACCAAGAACTAAAAGTCAGCTGCCAGCGAGGCCAGGCACATTCAGCTGGTCACACGGGTCCTACCTGAACCAGGTGTCGAGGCTGGGATTGAATCTGTTGAAGAGAGAATCACTCATGCAACAGTCTGACAGAGCTGGCTGCTGCCAGCCCAATGGCTGGGCACCTGGGCAGAGGCTGAGCTGCCCTCCTTCCCACAGCACTCGGGGCTTTTGGGTTTTGCTTTTGTTAAACAACAAGTGACAGCTAAAACCACTTAACTACGCTCAAGACAAAGAAAAGCAGGTACCACAAAATTGCTTCCCTTTATATCTAGAAAAAAAGCATTTGTCTTGTGCCCATCCTGCCTTTGGGAGCAGCAGAGCACAGCCAGCAGGCATTGGCAGGGCTGGACTTACCAAGAGGTGCTGTTGGCTTTGCCTTCTTGGCTGGAGCAATACCATCGGGTTTGGACTCGGAGAAGGAGGCGGTTCTGCTTGGTGCTGGAGTCTGCAAGATCCAGAAACCAAGTCAGTGAGGGCCAATGCACCAGAACAGCCTGGAGCACAGAGGACGAAGTGGCCACTTTGGCTACACTGGTCTACTATAAAGACAACCAAAGGAAATTCATTTTAAGAGAAGACTATTTCAGTCAAGCAAGGGAAAACTCCTTAACAACCCAGAAGGTACAACAGTCATATTGATGGATTTGAGAGGTGACATTTTCTGCATGAGCCAGGCAGGCACTGGAGCAGCCCCTCCTCACAGACAGTGCAGGCAGAGCTGCGTGTGTTTCCCTAAAGCTTCCTACAAGTACAGTGACAGCCCAGCCCCATTTCCAGGCTGTCTGGGCAGGGGCAGCTGCCTTCAGGAGGCTCCTCCCTCACACCCCCTTCCATGGCACTCACCGAGGGGCTGCCGCTGGCGTTGAGGAGGAAGTTGGCGGTGTGGGCCGCGGCCGGCGGCTGGTTGGGGATTGGCCGGTGCCCCAGTGCCATCCCCACGATCGCTGTCATGTGAGTCTCCGTGCCAAAGACATGGATGGGGATCCCTGTGGTCTTCCCTGGGGAGGCACACAGAATAGTCAGTCTTGTGAGGGGAAAG
The DNA here is from genome assembly GCA_013396695.1 of Sakesphorus luctuosus. Classification (NCBI taxonomy): domain Eukaryota; kingdom Metazoa; phylum Chordata; class Aves; order Passeriformes; family Thamnophilidae; genus Sakesphorus; species Sakesphorus luctuosus. The sequence goes on from VWZD01006991.1 coordinate 74,551, forward strand.
AACAGGATGAGCTTCTGCCACAGTGAAACATTTGACCTGGAGAAGGCTCAGCAGAAAGTAAGTGGAAGAAACAAGATGCAAAGACAAAACTTAAGGAAAAGCTTGGTCCTTACCAACTTCTCCCATGACACGTAACCCCTCCTGGTAGTTTGGGCCTCCTCTTCGTACAAAGATCCTCACCTCATGCTCCTTCAGAGGGCCCTGGTAGTCCTTAATTGCTCTCACAATGCCCTAAAAGAAATACATAGGACAGATGACCTGGGCAGCCTGACGTTTACCCCGTCCCATTGTCTCAGGAAGTCCTGCAAGAGATGGAGTATCAGCCTCAGCCTAACAGGAAGAAGGACCTGGGGCTGATGACTGGATGCTTGCTGATGCTTCTGACTGGCCACTTACTTTGAATGTGGCTGCTACATTGGTGAAGTTTGCAATGCTGCCTCCAATGATCAGGATCTTCCCTGAGGCAAGAAACATGTGTAAATAAAACTGGTTTTTAGGAACAGCATACTCCAAGATCATGAAGCAATTTAGGACAAAATGAAACAAAGCTGCAGTGCAGACTAGCCAGTTGTTTGCAGTTGTGTTTAGTAGAGTCTGCAAGATGAGAGTTTTGCACCAAGACAGAATGTTTGGTAAGAATCTCTCAGGCCCCATAGAAAACCACAAGTCCTGTCTTTAAAGGAAGAGCTGACAGAAATCTGTCGCTGCTTCCCTCTGAAGGCAACAATACATTGAAAGCTCTGCCAGGGAGGCCTAAGCATAGTAAAACTCCCAATTTGTTTAGGTTTTTCCTCCACATGCAGCTGCACAGCTTTGGAATTGCAGCGTTTCCCTCACCTTCTGGGTGCTTCTCTCGGGTCATGAGGGAGAGGATGGTCTTGGCATAGTCATAGGTCTGCTGCTCACTTGGGGCTCCCGAGTATTCCCCATAGTTTGCCAGTTCATTCACACCCCCCAGGTCACAAATGGTGTCACTGTAAAAGTTATTTAAGAGATTAGTTATAATTTGACTCACTACAAAGGTCTTAGAGCACTCCAAATCCTTGGGAAAGTAGGACTTGGACAGAGGGACTACGCTGCCTGATGAGAACAAAGCTGCTTTCCCCTTGGTGCCAGTCATGATTAATCTTGTCATACTCCCTAGATATGATGGGAACTCGGTGACCACTACAGCACCAATATTGCCCTCAGCAGCCTCCAAGTCAAAAAGAAACTGTCTCTCAGCCTTCCAGAATTAAATGGCCCAGGGCACACTGTTCCAGTTTGGTGAGAAAACTGCACAGCACCTTCATTCTGAAGGGATCCTGAACAGTCAGGGTGGGAAAAATGGCTTTAGAAGAGTCTGCCTTCCAGAGGCTGCAGAATTATGTTCTTTCCAGCATAGTAAATCCACCCCCTTCTCTGGAAACCTTGTTCCTGTTACCTGTACACCACGGAGGCACCACCGCCAGCCACCATGGTCCAGATCCTGCCTTTGGGGTTCAGGATTGTGAGCTTCAGGCTGGCCCCACTCTTGGCATCCAGGTCAGCAATGTAGGCTTCCTGCAGGGAGAGCAGCACAACCTCAGCTCCTGCTGCATCTGCCTCTTCCATCCCGACGGGCAGTGCTGGGTGTGTTTGGACACAGCTCCCACATCTGCCAGCTACAGATGAGGGACAGCAGAGCTACTCACACCATGTCTGTAAGGGACAGGCCCATCTCACCACCATGCAACAGCCACAAAACCTGAACAGAACTGAACAGTCTGTTCTGACCCTGTCTGAGACCACTGGAAATCTAAAACCCATCACACCCATTCTGACCACTGTGGCTGTGCTGCAGCCAGGACTGTAATCACTGAGAGCTGTCATTTGGCTCACTGTGGTGCTCCTGCAGCCCAGCATGCCAGGCTGCTGAGCAGCACTTCACCAGGGTTCATTAACATTCCCAGCAAAGACTTTGCCATAACAGCCTTCCCAGGCACTCACAGAGGAATGATTCACAGACAAAACCTGAACTAATCCTTTTAAGAGCAAATTGAGTTGAGTGTTGGCATCCAGCAAGCTACATGGAGAGGAACAACTAAATGGATTTCCTGGCCACAGTACAAAAACCTTCCAATTGAAGCATAATTATAATTATCAAAATGAAAAAGTCAGGACAGAAATCCTTTTGGAGAGGTCAGAACAGTCACCTGAAAAAAGTAACAGAAAAACTAAGGAGAGAATTCTACTTCCAATAGCTTCTGAAGCTGCTGGGAGCTGTGTCTGGGGCAGCCTTTGTGCATCCAGCAGTACAGACCCAGGGAATTCAGAGGGGGAATAGGCACAAACAGCTTTACAACAAAGGGCTGTCTGCAGGTCTCATCTTGTCTTCACTTTTTGGGAAAACAGCTGCATCAACATCTTAACTTCTTACTTGAAAGTCTCAGAGATGGTTATTATTTTCTCTGGATTCACACTTGGATGCAGCCTTTGCACACAGCTGCTGCTCTGCTCTCAGAACTGTCACTGACACACTGAGGGAACAACAGCTCCCACAAGGCTGCCAGTAACCACTGCTCAACAGAAAACAGCGATACTTTGGGAGCAACACAGGCAGGAACCACAGAAGGAAGCTCAGTACAGGTACAGAGCTCGGGCAAACAGCTGAGGAAAGTTAAATATCAGTCTCCATTTAAAGACATCAATTCTGAATTAAAGAACTGAAGAACATCCAAGGAGAGCTGGGAAGTAACTGCAGTTCAGAGTGTGATTATGAGCAGTCCTGGGACTACAGCTCCCTGTACACAGATCAGCATGGACAGCACTGCCAAAGTGCTGGAAACACAACACCACCACTGGAAACTGCACACACAGGCAATGACAAATTCATCCTGCAGGCCACAGGGAAGGAATTTGGGCTGTCACTTGCCTCAGGATAAGCTTCCCTGCCAAAGGGAGGGGGGAACTCCACGTCCCCCCACTTCACTTTGCAGATGTAGTCGGCCGTGGCGTCAATCTTCGCAGCCAGATCCAGGATGTAAACACCATCATTAGTCACCACTGCAGAGAAACACACCCCAGTTAGCTCTGGTTTGTACAGGGACACGTTACAGGTTTACTCCAACATATGATGCCACAGAGATCACTGCTGGAGCCAGGGTACTGCTGCTCCCTGCAGCACTGGGCAGCATTTGCCAACCCCAGCAAGTTCCCTGAGGAATTAACCAGTGACTGTGGCCACGCCCCAGGCTCTGCCTCAGGGGATATTTTGTTCTAACAGCAATATTTACATTCTTCTCCTCCTCTGCCTTAACATCCCTTTCCTTTGCTCATTTTAATTCACTCAATGAACAGCTCTAAGACATGACAGCCACCTTTGTACTTCTGCACATGGCACCTGGTGTGGTGAACTACAGGGTGCAGAGAAGGATGAAGAACACATTCCAGGAGTTCAGAACAGAAAGTTCTGCTCCCAAAAATAACCATTACCTAATGGATTGATCTCGAGGTATGTGAAATACAGATCTTCATAAAGGTTGAACAGGCCACAGATGAAGCTGGCCAAGATGCTGCCAAAAAAAAAAAGTGACACAAGTTAATGAAAGCAGCCAAATCTAAGCACAGCCCCCTCTGTTCATTGATATTGGTGACAAATCTAGTCAGCATCTATTTCTTTCATTCTCATTCATCTTCTCTGGAAGGACCCTGGGTGATGACTCAAGGGAAGGAAGACCTTGATGACTCATCTTAATTGCCCTCCACCAAACTCTGTGAGGACACAGTTGCTCACAACTGTCAGAGCTGTGCAGTCTGATTTATCTCCCCAGGAGACAGAAGCACTTGGTTGTCTCCCTGCTGATACCCATCTTTGTCAGATCTGAGCCTTGTTGGCTATGATGGGGAGGAGGCTGCGGTGAACTGATGGAGTGACAGGCTCCTTCAGCCCTTCAGTGCTGCACCATGCCAGCAGGGTTTGTTATGTTTGGAAAAATCATGACTCATATTGAGATAATGAGGTATGGGCAGCTAATTGAGGAAGATGCAGAAGTCTTGAGATCTACAGATAAACTGCAGGAATAACTTCAGAGATCAGGCCAGGGCAAGGGAGGGGGCAGTTCTGATTTAGCAGTCAGATCCACATCTTATTACCATTTCCACTAAACAAAAGAAGCTTCTATGCTGGTACAAACGATCAGAATTCAGCACATGTCTCCAGTCTCAGAGTTGGAGACCTGAGAAGTGCTGCTGCCAAGTGAAGGCTCAGCAGTAAAACCCCTCCTTTTGGGTTTTACAGGCAGCTCAGATAAGGTCAGAGAACTTGAATTCAGGATACATGGCATATTCTGGAGAGCAGAAGAAGGGCAGGAGGGTGAGCAGAACAGAGGGATGTTGCACTGAGATAAAGGAGAGCACCTGCTGCATGCCTGGTCCTGCTCAGAACTGACAGCTGTACTTACTCCTTCTTGTTTGCTGGTGCATGCTGCAGAAGGTGCTTCTTCACATCTGACTCACTGAGCTTCTCATCCACTGCCACGAGCAGCTTCTGAGCTTTGGCATCCACATCTCCCACATCCACACCCCCTTCATGGTGGAAGAGCACATAGTCTCCCTCTCGGGCAGCGTATATGCACACGTAGAACTCCTCCTCCTGCACCACAGAGCAGGCACAAGCATTAGGCAGTGCCACACAGAGAACACCTTGCAAAGCTCTTGTGCCAGTGCCAGGGATGGGGCACCAGAGTCCACTGCTGAGCTTCCCAAGGAGGAGCAGTGCCCTGACCCTGCCCAGGGTCCTGTACCCACACTGTGAGCTCAGCAGTACACTCCAAACTTCTGCCTTCTCCACTGTACCAATCCAGCTAAGCATCAAGTCCAAAGGGATTTAAAAGCCCTTTTTAATGCTTTATTTGCTATACCGACCTGTTTGTGAGGGACAAAGGGTTCGATCAGAAAATTCTTCAGGATTCCCTTCGCATTAGCAATCTGGGGGCAGAAAACAAGACAAACACCCATGGCCATTTGTCCAGTGTCCACATTTGTGACAGCACAAGGCAAGCTTTGAGAATTGATCAGCACTGCTCTAAGATTGCTCCTTTCCAAGCACCTCCCCACTGGGCCTCCTTGGGAACCACTCCTCCCTCTCCAGCACAGCATCCAGCACTGACACCAAGGATATCTGGTTACAGGAGTCAGTCACCTTCCCCATCCCTGACAGCACAGAGGGGTATTAGAATTACACTGGGATAGCTGCTCTCATCTCCTGTCCCAGGGACAGCACCATCACAGGGCCCTGCTCAGAGCTGGAGCCAGAGGCAAATCAATCCCAGCAGGGCCAAAGGCATCAATTCCTTGAGGCAGCAGAATTCCATCAGCTCCCAACACACGGCACCAGGGATGGCAGACACTTCATTACCATTAGCATTGCCGTGCCATTGCCAGGAAAATAAATATTACAGGGCAGCACCGAGTTAAAAAAAGGACCTGAAGTAACACTCAATCATCAGCTAAAACACACGAGCTGGCTGCAGTAGAGGACACTTTTATACTGTCTTGGGTATTACAGGGAAGCAGCAGAGCCAACTCAACACAGCATCCAGCTAGCAGTGGCTGACTCCCAGGGGAAGGGAATTTCAAAGTGGTGCCAATCCCTGCTGAACTCTCACCAGCCCTGCACAGACACAGACAGCAGCCACAGGGAGCACTGAGCCCTGTCACAGTGTGCCATTTCTCAGTGCTCATTTACCAGTACCAAGCTCACATGTGGGACAGTTTCTCACTTGTTTTGGCACCACCATCACACATGTTTTAAACCTCCAGAAGCAAGATAAACACCCACACACCAGCAGTGCCAGGAGACACAGGACAAAGCAGCCTCACCCTTCCTGCTGAGGTGACACTCACCGTGGTTTCCTGGCCCAGGCGCTGCTTAAGCCAAGCCTTCACCTGATCCAGAGTGAGGTTAATCCCAACCAGGCCAAGCTTCCCACGTCTCTTGATGAGCTGATCTGGCTTCACCACTAAACGCTACAAGGTTGGGCAAGAGATTCAAAGGAAGAAGCATTAGAAAGTGACTTTGGTCAAACAGTTCTCTGTAGGTAGGGAAGTAAAACTTAAATCAGTTCTGTAATGGCACGTGCCCTTGCAGAATTTCTTTAATCTTGGCAAATTCAGCACCTGCTAAAACATGCCTGCAGGGTTTTTTTACGCTGTACTTCAGGAAGAGCTGCCTTGTTTCTACTCAGCTGTGAGCAGACATCAGAGACTGAGGCAGCAGTTTGTTCCGGCTTTTTTTGATGAACAAAGATAAGAGTGTCCTGGCAGACACAGTTAGCTGCTCACAAAAAAAAAAAAAGCTCTGCTGCCACTACACTCTGCTTATGAGACTGGCCAGGGCCAGGGGTCATGCACGTTTTAATCGACTGACAGTGGCTTTTTATAAGATCCCCATGGAAAGGTGCTCCTGGGTTACACACTCAGCTCTAGCTTGCAAGTATCTGATTAAAAAAGCAAAGCAGGACTGGGTGCCATTCTCCTGTACCACTGATGTGTCCTGGAACTTCAGCAGCAAGAGTAGACTCAGAACACACCATGTTAAGGTACAGGACACTGTGCAGTCTTTCTGCTGGACCCTGTGGCCCTTTCCAGCCTTACAGAACCTGCCTTAAGGCCCAGGAGCATCCTTGCTCCCTTCTGGCTTTCTGTAAGGCTTTTAAAAGCACTGCTGATCTCTTCCTGCAGTTCACTAAGGCACTTGAGCATAGAACATTTAATTAGTGCAGGGCTTCTATCAGTCAATCTGTCAAGGACTGAGAGACACTCATGTTCTCCAGCCAACAGCTTAATATAATTAACCACTGGGAAGATGCCAGCTTGGACAGCTAATAAAAAGATCTCTGGGTATATTTACAGAAAGTGTGTGGCTATGAGACACAAAGATGTAAGAGACCTTGCATTGAAAAAGAAAAGTTTTCCTTGACATTTTGCCTGGATGCAGGAAAACTAAGCAGTGTCCTAAGTGGACATAAAGCCAGCCATGGGGAGAGCACTCTGTGATCTCAGAGAACAAGGCTTTGGGAACAGGGACTGACATCCCTGTCTGAATCAGCCTTCTCTACCTTCTGTCAAGTTATGAGAAGCTTGTTCATAGCCCTCCCTGCTCCTGTGTTTCACAGTCCCTAAAGGACCTGCATAATCAGCCTCCCAGGAGGAGATCCTGAGCCTTGAAGCAAGGCTTGTTTCTTCACCAGGGTTGGGAGTGACCGTGGCAGAGCAGCAGCAGTGCCAGTCCCTCAGGAAGGATCCAGAGCAGGGCTCAGGCCTGCAGGAGGGCAGGTCCTGCTGTCTCTGTCCTCACCTCGCTCAGGAGCCAGGGGTGCTCCTGGGTGAGCCGTGCCCAGTCCGTGGCCGGGGTCACACGGGCATACTTGAAGCGGTTCTGGATGGCAGAGGATGTGCAGATGTACTTGTACAAGAACTCCTTCCCCGTTTGCTCAGAGATGGCTTTGGCTGACATGGCTACCTAGTCTGTATGGGATAAAACACAACAATCCATCAGGAACAGAGCCCTGTTGTGGCCAAGAACTCCCCATCACCCACCTCAACACAAACCCAAAGCGAACCCAGAGCCAGCTCTGTCTCCCCATTAAATGTAATGTCATAAAATTCACCTGATAAGCAAGAACTATTCATGTTGCTTAAAACTCCTACCCCGTTCCCCTGCCCTGAACACTGTTTGGTCCAGCCCTGCCGGAGAGGTGCAATCCCAGGAGCCTGTACCAGCCACCAAACACGTGGCTCAGAGCCTGGGGGTGTCCCAAATCCCCCACACCCGGGGGTGCCCAGCTCAGGCAGCTGCTCTCAAACCCCAGGTTTGCTGCTGGGCAGTCTGTGTAACACATCTACCACTTCTTCTGGTGCAGTTCCAGGGAGGGAACCCCTCCCTCCCACCCACTTCCCTACAGCATTCCACGCTCCCAGTGCAAGCCTGGCTGCAGGCACATCAGCAACCCCCACTGCTTTCCTAAAGGGAAAGGAAAACGCTGCCAGGATTACCAGAACATGTTTACATCATTGTTTTTTCTTATTTCAGAACCAGATGTCTTGGAAGGAGCTTCACACCCGACAGAATAAGATGCTCAAGACAACAAAGATTAAAGTTAGACAGGTTGGAGGTTTTTTGGAGGGTGTTTTGGGGTTTTTTTAAAGAAAAAAATCCTAATTCCATGCCTTTCCTGTGGATGGTTTTATTCTCTTTTCAAGTGTCATCCAAACTGATGTAAGTACATGACTTCTGACCTCAAGGCTGTAACTTTTCTTTCTGATATGCAGCAACAAAGTCATAGGTGTCAAAGATGCATTTCTTTTCAGCTGCCATAAACATTTATTTTAAAGAACACTTCATTCCAGTGACCCTGATGTGTCACACATCAGAACTGAGTCCTGAGACCAGCCAGTGAGTTTGGTGTGTCTGAGGGGTCAGACACTGACAGGGAGGCTTGAGCAGTGGGTCCTGCTGCATTCTGAGTGACTGGGGTCATGTCCCTGTTCCCCAAGCCCAGCCAATGTGGCAGGAAACAAAAACACACTTGGAATGGATTCTGGGAGAGCTGCAAAGCAGAAAGACACCAGCGCAGAAAGGAGGAGCTCACATTCCATCTGAGCACCTGGACAGCAAAGAACTGGAATGGCTCAGTAAGACCTGCCCTCAAAAAAGAGAGACCTGCTTCAGACTCACAGAGGGAAACAGGTTAAACATTTCAGTTATTTCTTGTGCTGCCCTTTGGGTAACAACCATTAGTAATCAGTTGTGTTATTCATCCTACAAGCAAGGCAGGGAATAATTAGCCATCATTAGAAAAAAAAACTTTCTCCCTAGAGCAGGAAGGAGGAGGTTTGGTCCATCTCAGTGTTAGTAGGAGGCAGGCTGCATTCCCTGAGCCCCCAGAACACAACAGGTTGGACAGAGTAAGTGCTGTTACTGAAAGCTGATAACTAAACTTACGGACCAGCAGTCAGATCTGCTACTGACATTTTTCAAAGGCAGCTCTCAGGTTAAAATCACAAAGGCAAAGCTACACAAGGGGCAGAAGACTTTAAAGCCCACAGGCTGCTCTCAGGGAGTTCTGATGTAAAACCCCAACACGATTGCAGCGCAGCTTCCAGTTTAATCCTGTTTCAAAACAGCATCAGGCAATGTTCCTGCAGCTCCCCATCTTTCATCACAATCAGCCTCCACTCTTGTCACCAGAAACACTTGCCCCTCACACTGCCTGCTGAAAACAGCCCTGTTGGTTTATTAGCCCAGTGCTGAGGCCAACACAGCCCCAGGAGAGGGGAGCTCTTGTGAGCAGCCAGACACCAACCACCAAACCCCAAACCAACAGCCCAGCCTTATCCTGCAGGCACACCAGCACACACACCTCCCTGGACCAAAGTGCTGAAAAATTTCCATCAGGATTTTTGCTTTAAAACAGAGCTGTTTCTGAGAGCAAACCCTTCTCCCATGGTACCTGCTGCCATTTGTTCTGCCTGAGAGGAAGCTGGAATGCTCCTGATTCAAATCCCTTCAAAATCCATCAACTCCACAATCTGCTCAGGGCCAGTCCCAGAAAAACATCACATTTCACTGCAGCACCAGCAGATGGGTAAAAGAAAGTGGCAAACATATTTCTTTAAAAGAACACAAGTGTTTGTCATTTCTTCAGGGTGCCACAGAGCCCCTGAACAGCACTGCAGAACTCCAGTCGACATTTACAAATTAAACCACTCAGGCTGGGGCCAGTTATGCCAATGAATCACCTGCAATTGCAAGAAACTGGACCCAGGATGTCCCTCAGGTCTTATTAAGAACAGTCCTGTAAAAACCACCAGCGGGAACAAGTGACATAAACGGGATTCCTTAAACCTGAGGGACAAGGATTAGGGTGTTCCCCGGAGTGTGGCCCTGCAGAGCTGCTGCTCCTCTCAGACCATTACTTGCTTTCTTTATGCTGCTGTTCTGCTGCTACCCTGGTTTCCTTCCCTTTTCATCACCTTATCTTTTCAGTAACACTATTGGGGCAAAAAAAGGAAACTAGAGGATTATTAGAATAGCAGTAGATGAAAAATAAAAACATCCTTGTGCCATGGCAACAGAGCAGCAGGAATGAGGCTGTTCTGACCTTATCTGCCCAAGCTTCACATTTCCTAAACACTGACAAGTCTTTAATCACGCCCCTCGCTCAGTTTTTCCGCTGCTTCAACCCCGCCTTTCTGTTGGGACACAGCACAAAACAATTGCTTCAGTCTGCTGAACTGTTAAGCTCGGAGATCAGCAGGAAAAAATCCATAGGGCATCAGCAATTCCTGGCTGTGTGTGCCCGTGCAGGTCCCTTGACAACCAGGGAGACACGATCAGAGCACCTCCATTAACTCCCTGCATCTGTTCTGCAAACACCACGCAGGGGCACGGACTCAACTCACCACAGATGCAGAGGAACAGAATCTCTGCAGCTTCCCAGGAATGGGGCAGGTTTGGACTCTCATCTGTCAGGGATAATACTATTTTCAGTCATGCTTTGCACTTGCAGTGCCAACCAGTGCTGGGGAGAGCAATGGCTGCACCTCTGAAGAAAAAGAGAGGAAAAAGGTCCCTTTCTCTGTGCCAGACAAGCTGGGGGAGGGACAACGTTCTTTTTCACTGCTTCATGCCCAGACACTGCTCTGTTCATCATTCATTAGCCAAGACTGACCTGCAATTATCTCACCACTTCAGGTCCCAGCCCTTGCACCCACCACACACAGAAGGGCAGATTCACATTGGCTGCACAAAAAGCCTTTTCCAGTCTGCTCCCACCTGCATCCTCTGCTGCAGGAGGTTTGGGACAGGGGCAGATGGAATTCAGTTTCTAACCAGCACTGCCTCTCCAGCTGCCTGTGATGATGCCGTGGACACTGTACCTGCATTATCACAGCCCTTCAGACAGTTACAAACTGCCTTGCCTTTCCCTCAAAGGGTCTGTGATGGAAACACAGCCGGGTGCTGCCCAAACCTGCCGAGTTTAAAGCATTTCCCACAGCACATGCTGAAGTTTTCAGTCAAAGTGTAGCAGATCCTCCCATCACAGAATAGTTGAGGTTAGAGGGGACTCAGGATACCCAGCCCAATCTCAGGCTCAGAGTAGGGTGAACTCTAGGACCAGCCTGGGTCACCAGGGTCATTCCTACATTTGAAGCACACTGTCCTTGGCTGAGCAGGAAGAGCTCCCTTGAATGGATGTCACACATCTTGTCTTGGTTTGCCAAGTGCAAGTGGTTTGACTGGTTTAAGAGTAAGTTCTTTCTGGAAGTGCCACAGATTTGTGTTCATTTACTGAGGCTCCAATACAAGCAGCACCTCAGGGACCTTTCTCTCATCATCCATACCCACTAAATCAAGAAGTGCTGGATTCTAGGCTTTGCTAGCAAGTCCAGAGCAAGTAAGAGACATGGATTAGAGCAGATTTTTGGGAGGTCAGCAGCACTTATTCCCTCAAAACTCTACCTGTCAAATAAGAAGTTTATGCTTGGGGAATATTCCCCAAATATATCGACAGAGAAAAACAGAGCAAAAGGCAGGCAAGGATCCTACAGCTGGATGTTGCATTTTCTGTGATACAATTGATGCATCTGCCCCAATACATCAGCAACCAGCTCAAGGGAACACACAATAGAGCCAAAGGAAATACAAATGGATAAACATTCCTGACACAGAATCCAGGTAAAGTCTCCCTGATTCCCAAGAGATCAGTGCTATGGCACTAACTCAGCATGACACAGTGTCCTCTGCAAGGGGAGAAAAAGCTTTAAAGACATTGATTTGTTTTTCTTCAAACCCCTTCTAGTTGCAGAGCTGTAACTCAGCTTCACAAGTCTGTGTTTGCATAGAACGTGGTGCTCACACACAGAACTCTCCTCAGCCCAGACTGGTACCAGACTCCCACCACACCTGAATGGTGCTCCTGCCAGGAGTTCAGGACTCCCTCTCCAGTGAAGATTTCATGCCTGCTCTCCCAAGAATTATGTCAACAAACCCACACAGCCAAGCAGCCTCCCTGCTCCATCCCAGTCACTCATTAACGCAGCCCAGGCTCAGCCAGTGTTGTCAGCCCAGGGCAGCACGAGCAGTTTCATCAGCTCCCCCCTGGCAGCCCCGTGTGTCTCACCAGCCCACGGCGAGGGCTCCGTGCAGGTCACGGTCCTGCCACCACTGCTGTTGGGCAACACTGCGTGGGGTGATGCCAGCAGTGCTGCCCCAGCTCTCGGGGAGGCTCCTGCACACGTGGAACCTCAGAGAGCAGCACGGCAGCCAGGCAGGGGAGGGGAGGGGACTACAGACCGGCCTAGTGTGGCTAACAGAGAGCAGGGTACAGGCTCCACACCCCTGGGGCATGCCCAGGGCCACAGCAGGGAATTTGGAATCCTGCCGTTAAAGACCATGCTACTCTGCAGCCTTGTGGAAGGTCCTTAACAAGCTTATTCCTTAAATCCTTCCCATGCCACCTGCACAGGGGATGGCAGAGCTGGGTTCCCTGGTCTGCGTGGCCGGGCAGAACTCCCCGCCGTGGCTGTCTGGAATCCCTTCAGGCAGCGCTGGAATGGTGAGAACAGCCCTGCTACCTGGAGGGAGCTGCAGAGCCTCCCGTGGCAGAGCCTCACCAGGGTTTGGAACACAGCGTTGGACAGCAGAGCTGACACTCTGAGCTCCAAACCCAGTGAGGGATCAGACACCTACAAACAGGATATTCAGGATGCACCTCAGTTTTCAGCCCTCAGACACTACTGCAGAAAACAAACAGTTCAGCAGAGAGATGGCAGAGTCTGTACAGCAGGATGAGAATTTCGAAAGCAGCAAGACAAACAGGAGGTGTTTGCAGGCAGCAAACATGAGAGCTGGAGCACAGCCAGCTGTCCCGGGAAGGGCTGTGCACCTCCTGCTCGCACGGGAACAGCGAGATCCCCACACGGGGCTGCTCCTCCAGGGTGGCCACGAAGGCATTTTGCTCCTGGCAGGGGTGCAGGTGCCCTGGCCAAGGCCCTGCTGGGCCGGGGTGGGAAGGGAACGAACCAGCGCGCAGAGCCGGAGCCGCTGCGAGCACAGCCGGGGCCACTCCCCGGCCCCTGCGCTGTGCCCGCCGCCCCCCGGTCCCCGCGCTGTGCCCGCCGCCCCCGCTCCGGCCCCGCCGCCCCGACCCCGCGGGGCAGTGGCGGCCACACGGGCAGGGT
>VWZD01006991.1:88183-121890 GCA_013396695.1 Sakesphorus luctuosus
GGAGGCTCCCGAGCCTCCCCGGGGCCCCGGCCGTCCTGCCTCCCGCCGCCTCCCGCCGCCTCCCGTCCCACCTCCCCTTTCCCCGGTGCTCCCAGCCCGGCACTAACGCGATCGGCGGCAGCGCCACCGGCGCGGGCTGTGCCCGGGGCAGCCCCCACGGACACGCCGGAATATCCCTGCACAAGTCACCCTACGCGTACCCTGCCCGAAATGCCGGGGCGTGTCCCGGGGCCTCCCCCTTGGGGCCCCGCCGTGTCTGCCCACCCTGGCGTGAGCCCCGGCCGGCCCCGCCGCCAGCCCCGGAGGGACGGGACGTGTCACCGGGCGGGACAGACGCGCCGTTACCCCCGGCGTGAGTCACCGGGCAGGATCTCACGGTGTCTCAGCACGAACCGGCGCCGGGTCCGACCCTGCCAAACCGCGGCCGGGACCGAAGGGACAGCAGGAACCGGCAGTACCTCCCATTAGGCATTTATTGGGCCAGGCCCGACCAGAGCAGCGGAGAAATCCGTACCGGGGCCACCCGCTAGCACCGAATAACCGGAGGCGGTGGCTGCCCCCGCGCTGCCCCTGCGGAGGGCACCGGCCGTGGCTTGGCCCGGCAGCGGAACCGCGCAGGTCTCTGGGAAGGCGGGGGGAGAACCAGAACCGGGTCAGGGACCCCGCGAGCCCCGCGGGCAGCCCCGGCGGCCGCGCCCGCCCAGGGCCGGGTCGGCACCGGAACGGCGCGTGGGCACCGGGCGGGCGCGTGACGTCACTTCCGGGGCGCGGCTGCCATCGGACGCGGAGCCGTTGCCCGGTAACGGCGGCGCGGCGATGGCGGACCCGGAGCCGGCGCCCATCGTCACCTTCGGCAGCCTCATCACCGAGGGCACGACGCTGAGCCGGCGCGGGCAGCACCGCAAGGCCCTGGGCTGCTTCAACAACGTGAGGGCGCGGCCCGGCGGCACCGCCGGCCCGGAGCGGGGGGCACTGCGGGGCGGGGCGGCCGCCGCTCGGTCTGAGAGAAACGCGGCCCTCGCGGCGAGGGGAGGTGGCACGGAGGGACCCGGGGGGTGACCCAGGCAGGGCAGCGCCTGCAGCACAGGGAGCTGTGAACTGCAAGAGAAGGCTCTTTTTAATAAAAGTCCTGTGGTTTGATCCTCATCCGTCGTCGAGCCCCATGTGGGGCCTGGGCAGGTGCCATCAAATACCCGCACTTGAGTATCTGTTGTGGTGACGCGTCCCTGTGTGTGGTTCCAGGCGCTGAAGTTGAGGGAAGGACACAAGCAGTGCCTCATCACCCGCTCCAAGTGCTTCCTGAAGCTCGGGGACACAGCCAGCTCCCTGCAGGATGCTGAGGCCTCGCTCCAGAGGGACAAAACCTTCTATGAGGTAACAGAGGAAGTGGTGAGAGTGGGGCAGGCAAGGGCTGGCCTGGATCTGCGGGGGTCTGAGGCAGAGCTGGGAGGGCAGAGCTCACTCCTGACACTCGGAGGGGCTCGGGCAGCTCCAGGACTGGGTGTTGTTCTGCTCGGGCTGGGACACCCCTGGGCTTTCACTTCTGCCTGTCAGGAGTTACTTGACATGTATGAAACTTTTTCCCCCTTTTTAGTAATTTCTTTTCCCAAATGTCATTTTAGGGACTTTACCAAAAGGCAGAGACCCTCTACACCATGGGGGACTTCGAGTTCGCGCTGGTGTTTTACCACCGAGGCCGAAGGCTCCGCCCCAACCAGCACAAGTTCCAGCTGGGCATCAATAAGGCAGAGGAGGCAATTATGAACTGCATTGGGAGTAAGGAGTGCCACTTTCTGGCCCCCATGAGCCTGGCTGGCACGTCAGCTCTGCCAGCGACCCAAGGCCCCCCCTCCCACCGTCCTGCTGCTTTTGGGTCCATGTGGGCAGTGCCAGATGAATCCAGAAGCACCACAAAGAGCCCAGCCCTGCTCTTTTCCCCTTCCTTTCCCCCTGAGCACCCATTCATACACAGTGTCTGATCCCTTCAGTTCTGTAGGTAAATCCCAACACTAACATTTCCAGTCACCATGGAAATGTTCCAGGGAATACAGACCAGAGCAGCTCATCTCGCCAGTCATCTGATTGTGGCCTCCCAGTGTGTGAGGGGAGCTGAGAAGAAAGGTGGACAGAGACTATTTACAAGGGCCTGGAGTGCCAGGACAAGGGGGAGTGGCTTCACACTGACACAGGGCAGGGTTAATTGGGATATTGGAAGAAATTTTTCCCTGTGAGGCCCTGGCCCAGGTTGGGCAGAGAAGCTGCAGCTGCCCCTGGAAGTGTCCAAGGCCAGGCTGGATGGGGCTTGAAGCAACTTGGGCTATTGGAAGGTGTCCCTACCCATGTCAGGTGAAATGAGATGAGTTTTAAGGTCCATTCCAACCTACTGTGATGGGATTCTGTGATTCTATGATCTACCTCCAGCACTAATTGCAGAATCCATTTAGTTACAGAATCCATTTTGAGATCTTTATCCCAATATTCCAAGTTTGGAATGAGATGTGCCATGCTACCTGAGAGTGGCCTCCCAAAATCCTGACTCTCCTCCAATTTTCATTGCACAAGACAGTGAAACTGTTGACTCTTGCAATGAGCTCTGCTTTCATCATTTCTGGCCCAGATCACCGAGCAGGTCCTGCAGAGAAGGAAAGGCCAAGGCCCCCGTGTGGTTCCAAACAAGGGGAGAAGTTGTCCCTTTTCCCTCAGCCGCACTGGTGGGCACGGACAGCACTGCCCCTCGGTGGGGCACCTCCACCCCCCGGGGCTGCCCCCGCCCCCCTGACACGTGCAGGGAGCGCCTGTGCCCCCCGTGCCCCGGGGCTGCCAAACCCGCCTGGCGGGTCGGGCTGGAACGGCTCCGGTGCTCCCACAGCCTATCCCTGCCCAGCGCCCGGCACGCCCCTGCACAGATCCCAGATAGGCCAGGCCTCACTCCCCCAAAATTGCCCAATGCAGCCCTCCCACAGTGCCAGGGATTAACTCACGTGCCAGTGGTGCCAGAGCCTGCAGTGCTTTCATATGGGATCGTTATTTAAAAAACAGGGAGAGTTTCCAGATCTGGCTTGTTTTCCTCCATTCCTGCTGCTTCCTGAGCTTAGCACAATGATCAGGTATTGCCACAGCTCCCAGCTGGAATCTTCCCAGGCTCAATATCCCAAGGCAGTATCTCTGACTTCGCTCAAACCCATGGACTGCAGGCATGAGATCAGATTGAAAAACTAGAAAACTCTTTTTTAAAAAATCAATCAATAGCTCCAAGATGCAGGGAAGCAAGGAAAAAACGTCAGCACAGAGCTGGATATTTGAACAGTTGGGAAATGCACACAAATTAACAAGGCACATCCTCAAAGTGCTTTCCTGACTGTGCTTCACCCAGCAGGATTGGGAACAGCTGCCCCCATGATCCACTGCTGGTCTGGGCCCCCTGGCTGTGCCAAAGGGAACCCTCCTGTGGTGGCCTGGGAAGCTCTGTCCTTCCCTTAGACCTGGCCCTCCCCTCCCTGGGTGCAGATGAAAACACAGTGGGAGTTTTGCCCTAATGTCTGTGCATAAACCTTTAAAATAATTCTCTGGATTGCAGGAGCTCCCTGTGCTCAGAGCATTGTGGCCATTTTACACTCCAGCTGTGATTCCCCAGAACCTCCATCCTTCTCCTGCCTCAGTTGCTATGCAGGATGCAGCCTGTCTTTAGGAACACTGCAATGAGGGCCCCAGGGGCTGTGTGAAAAAATCCCAAGATGAGCTGGTGGATGAGATGCATTCCCTGTGCCCAGAACACACCAACACCCCCTGTTCCATGGGAAAGAATAAGAAAAGCTTCAGTTCAAACCGAACATTTTGGGCTTGGCACCTTTCTGGGCATTTTACTCCCCAGGCCCTGCGTGGCTGCTGGGGGCACTAACAGGGGTTTCCTCTGTGTCTGCAGATCCAGCCTCGGTGAAGCTGGAGAACAGGGAGGAGCTGGGCTTCGTCAGCAGGCAGGCAGAGGTACAGCACTGAGCTCTTGCTGGAGAAGCTTCTGCAGTGGTTGTAATGCTCAAACTGCCTGAAATTGGCACGGGAAGGGAGACAGTCCCTGGGGACATGAGTGCAGACGGGTCTGCTGAAGGGTCCCCTGACACTGACCCCTCATGAGTGTTTATCCACCTGCTTTAATGCAGCTCTGGCTCAACCCCCCCAGAATTTAAAGGAGAAGGCAGAATGTCATGGAAGGGCCTCTGTAGAAGAGCAAAGCCCAGTGTGGAATTCCTCCCCAGCCCATTCCTGGGGTGCTGCTGGTCACCCATCCGGGGCTAATGAGTAACAGCCCTGAGGTCGGCAGGGTGCAGTGAGCTCCAATATTGACTTTGAGTCTGATGTTTAAGGGTCACAGATTTGATAATGGACATTTTCTCAATTGCTTCATTTCGGGGTGCTCCACTGCAGTAGCTCTTGTTCCTCCAAGAGGCCAGAACTAGTTCTTGATATTCCTGTAACCCCCTCTTGGTCCTGAGGGAGCACAATTGGCTGCAGAATTTTGGTTGCTCATGACCAAAGCAGCTGGTGAGACACTGACTTTTTGCTTTTAATTAGAAAATAAGCTGACTTATATGGAGCGTAACAGGATTCTGCTCATTCCAGTGTTCCCCGCTGATCTCTTCCAATTCCCTTTGCTTTTTTTCTCACTGCAGAGCAGAAAAACCAACCAGAACCTGCACAACAAACCGACTAAGGATCAAAAAGGGATGAAGAAGCAGGAGCCTGTGAAGAATCCAAAAACAGAGCGAGAGCTTCTGGGACGGCTTTATGACGACAAAGCCTTCCTGGAGAAGATGCTCAAGGATGAAGGTGTTTCTCCATTGTGTTTACCTAAATTGTCCTTCTAAGCAGGTTCTATTTTTCTTTTTCTCTTATGTTTTTTTATTCTTTTTTAAATTTTTCTTCTTTTCTATCCCTGTGACTCCTCCTTACTTGTACCAGAGCTCAAGTAGCACGTGCTGCTCACACTGGTGTGGACACAGGCAGGTGTCTGCAGAGTGCAGGTGTTTTGGAACCAGGTCCAACATTTACAACTATGGGCTTATTTCCTTCCCCATCAAATGTCAGGCTTTATAACAAATGATAAACCAGCTCAAAACAACCTGTGCTGATGAAATGGGAAGGAGAAACATCATCATTACAAGTGACTGAACTTCTGTCACAATGACAAACCCACTGACACTGGCAGTGCCAGCACTGCTCACGGGGCAGCGAATCCTCTGAGGATTTGTTGTAAATGCTGGTAACTCCCCCATCAGCTCTGAGGAGCTGGAACACTTAAGGTTCCAGGGCTGTCTCTGTCAGACCAGAAGGACATTCCCAAGCAATTCCCCACTGAGCTGCAGCTCAGGTCCCTTGATGCTCACCTGGGTTCTGCCTTATCTTATTTCCAGACTTTATGCAGACCAGCACAAGGCAGGGGGACAAAGTGGTAGACCTGGTTTTGGATGGCATCTCGTACCTGAGCCAGCGCCGGGACTTCTGGCAGCAGCACAAGCCGATCTACGCGCGGGTGTACGAGCGAAGGGTCCGGCAGCAGCGCGGGGTCCAGGGCAGGAAACGGAAACCCGCCGAAGTGGCCACAGCCATCATGAAGAACATGGAGGACATTGAGATGAGTAGGTTCCTGGCAGGAGGCTGAGTGCCTCCCACTGCTGTGGGGACCTCTAACCATTCCCAAGCTTTGTCTGAGGGTTACCCACTGCACCAGATCTCCCTTGCCCAGTGTCACAGAATCCCAGGATGGTTTGGATTGGAAGGGGCCTTAAATCTCATCCAGCTCCATCCCCTGCCATAGGCAGGGACATCTTCCACTAGACCAGGTCGCTCCAAGCCCCATCCAACCTGTCCTGGAACACTTCCCAGTATGGGGAATCCACAAGTTCTCAGTATCCCTGTGTCACACCCCTGTGTCAAACTCTGCTCCCTGTCCCCAGTGCTGGCCCGAGGCTCTGCCGAGGAAAGCTGCAGGAAAGCTGAGCGTCTGCTGAGAAAGATACAAGGATGGGCAGAGGATGAAGTTCCCAACAAGAAGGAACTGATTGGGAAGCTCCACAGCTGCATTGGGAATGCACAGATGGAGATGGAACAGATGGAGGCAGCTCTGCGCAGCTATAAGAGGGATCTGGATTGTGCCAGGCAGAAGTAAGTGCTGGGAAGTTCAGTGGGTGGGGAAAGGGGAAAGTACCTCTGTGGAGGTGTTTTAGCATTAGGTAATGGTGCCATTCTCACCTGGAGGTTTAACAGGGCCACACTTGCAGCTCTGCCCAAGTATCAGGGTCTCTGGTGACATTTTATTTTCACTGTTTCAAGAACAAGGAGATTTTTAAGGACCCAGAGCACAGGGCACATTGAAATCTCTGCTGAAACAAAGCGAAAGAACACAAGTCGCAGTCTCAGCACTTGAGCCTTGAGCAGGCTCCTCCTCCTCAGGAAGCTCAGGCTTGAAATTGCACCAGTTTTCTGCTACATTTTTGCCTTAAAACCCTTTTCAGACCATGAGAGCAGTTTGAAGTTAAGTTTCTCCCAGGTGCACTTTCCTGCCTACACCGGACACATCCCATGGCTCAGTGCAACAAAATGTAGGCTCTGTCATCGTTTGCAAAGCACAGGAGAACACACGGAATAGTGGCTTGAATTTAAGTGATTTGGGACTTATTTTTGCCAATACTGTACTGGGCTTTCAAAATGTCACTGACTGGTTGTTTCTCATTTTCACTTATCCTTTTGGAAATAGATATTGGTTTAGGAAATGGCTGCCTCTCTCCTGGTGATCCCACTCCCCAGGTAGGCTAAATAAAGGCAGGAATGTGCAGGGGAGAGGCAGGAGGAGATACCTGGGTTTAGGATCTCACTAAAGGCGGTGAAGTTCCTTTAGGGACCCAAAGCCTGCGGTGACGGGCGGGCCGCGCCCTCTGGCGGCTGCAGCCGGGAGCGCCGTTAATGACTAATGACGCGTTAATGACTAATGACGCGTAATGAGTAATGACGCGTTAATAACTAATGACGCGTTAATTACTAATGACGCGTAATGACCCCGCGGCGGGCGGCTGGAGCTAGGTGGTCCATAGGGTCCCTTCCCACCCAAACCAGCCCGTTATTCCGTGATTCCCGTCCCATTTATCTGCTCCACTCATGGGTTTTTTCATCTCTAAGATAAGGGTAGATAAAGCCACTTCCAAAGATGGGAACGAGGATAATTAAGGGAAAAAAATTAAAGCCCACAGACTCCATGGTTATAGGTGCTGCCTGTGGCATGGAGCAAAGCTCGGACCAAGCACAGGGAGCAGGGCTGGTGGCAGGAGCCTTCAGACACATTGCAGATACATTTCTGGGTCTTCCCTTTAGAAGACAGAAATCATCTGTGAGTGTCAGGGATCCAGAGGGAAACTGAGACAAAGGAAAGTGCAAAGACTTTTATAAGGAATGCTAGATTTGCACAAAAAAAAAAAAGACAAAGCTAAGCCATTTCCCCTGTGTTTCATGGGGTCAGTTTCCAGCTGCAAATAAAATCAAAAATTAACCTTCACTTCATGAATTTCAGTCTGACCTGGGCCCTTTACCCCCCAAACACTCCCCCAAGGCCATGGGGAGCACCAAAGGGACCGTGAGGCTGAAGAAGGCCATGCTGAGTGAGGAGCAGGACGATGTCAGTGCCACAGTCCCTCTGTCTCCTGTCACAGTGCCCTGCCCGACGCCGTGTCCCGCGCCCTGGACAACATCGGCCGCGTGTACATCCGGACCGGCCGGTTCCAGCAGGCGATTGGCACGTACGTACAGCCCAGCAGGGAGGGCAGTGGGGCTGGCAGTGACCAGCCAGGGCCTTGCAGGGGTGTGTTCCCACTGGGGGAGTTTCCATACCTGAACCCTTCATATCGGATTAGTGGTTGAGCTGCACCCAGTGAGAGTTGGTAACTGTTTGCCGTATTCCACTTGAAGCTGGAAGGAGAGGATTCCAATGGCAAAATCCAGCCTGGAGAAGGCCTGGCTGTTCCATGAAATCGGCCGGTGTTACCTCGAGCTTGGTGAAGCTGAAACAGCCCAAGACTATGGGCAGAAGTCTCTGCAGTCAGCAGATGAAGAAGGAGATGTGGAGTGGCAGCTCCATGCTACTGTGCTGGTGGCACAGGCACAAGGTAAAGGTGTGGGCACAAGTTTTGCTGTCAGGGTGGAGAAGCCAGTCTGAAAACATCTCTGGGGTTTAACAGCCAAAGCAACTGCTCAGATCATCCTGGGTTAAACTGGCTGATATCCTTGTCTGTTCCAGTGAAATTAAGGGATTACGGCTCTGCAATCTTGAACTTTGAGAGGGCCCTGCAGAAGGCGAGGCTTGTCCCTGACCAGGAGGCTCAAAACACCATCATCATGGTAAGGGGCTGCTGCAGGGAGGAGGAGCTCAGCACCCCTGGGCAGCTGTTACCCAGCTGGGACACTCCAGGCAGTAATGCCAGAGAAATGAAAGGGGTTATGGTAGCAAAGGATGAGGTAGCAACAGCAGAGAGCAAAAGAAAACAGGAAAACCTTGGGTATGTGAGTGCATTTCTGGGGCTTTTGTTAAGAGCCACATCTTTTTCAGGCCTTGGATAAGGTGAGCAAAAGCTTCATCCAGCAGCTGAGCAAAGGCAGCAAAGAAGTGACAATCACTTCGCAGAAAGGTACTTGTCATTCACACCTCTACACCCAGAGATGGAAAAACTCTCAATTTTCCTCTTCTGGAGCACAGCAGCTGCTCCTTAGAATTCCCGCAACACCCACATCCTTCCAAGTGTTGAGTTAAATTTCGGTAGAAGTCCAGCATTCCATTCCTCCAGCTGTGCTCCCATGTCCAGCTGTGCCCAGCTCGGAGCAGGAGGTGGCAGCACTCCCTGAGTGTCCCCTGCACCCCGGGCGGTGTCACCAACACCCGGGCCCCCTGGGGGTCCTATGCCTGCAGCCTCCGGGGCTGCTGCCCCTGGCTGTGCTTCCCAGCACCTCCTGTCCCAGCAAACAGGGGCTCCGGGGAGCCAGAGATTCCTGGCAGGGCTGAGGGAGCCCGAGGGCATTTCTTGTGCCCGACTGCTGAGTGCTGGGACTTGGCTTAAGTTTGCTTATCCCTCCCCAGGACTTGACTCCAGCCATGAAAACACAGAAAACAAGTTTGAGAAGGACAGAGAAAGGGCAGAAGGGGAACAACAGATGGCAAATCAAGATGAAAAGCCAAAAGAAGAAGCTGGGAATTATACAGAAGCACAGGGAAACACTAAAGATGGAGAGGAGGGCAGAGAGAGGGCAGAAGGGGAACAACACATGGGAAATGAAGATGAAAAGCCAAAAGAAGAAGCCGGGAACGATACAGAAGGACAAGGAAACGTTAAAGATGGGGAAACGGACAAGGAAATAAAGGAGAGCAACGGGGAAAAGTAGAGCAGAGGCAGGAAGATTAAATAAATGTTGAACAAGAGCCATACCCAGCACTGGAGTGGTGTGTCCTGAGCAGGGAAGGAGCTGGGCTGAGTCGCTGCCTCCTCTCTTTCCACAGCCCCTGTCCCGGGCTCGGTCCCGGCGCGGCTCAGGGCTGGTCCGGCAGCAGCCCCGGCACCGGCAGCATCCCGGGGACC
Source organism: Sakesphorus luctuosus (assembly GCA_013396695.1). NCBI lineage: Eukaryota > Metazoa > Chordata > Aves > Passeriformes > Thamnophilidae > Sakesphorus > Sakesphorus luctuosus. The sequence continues at coordinate 97,795 of VWZD01006991.1, forward strand.
GGGTGCTCTGCGGTGCGGCCCTGCTGGGCGGGCAGGGCGGGGGTTGAGCCCCGGGCCCCCCGCACCGCCCCGGGGGAGGGCTCGGCCCGNCCCGGGCGATGGTTCCGATTCCCGCGGGGAGGAAGCGCCGGAGGCGGCGCCGACACGTGGGCGGTTCGTGCGGAGGACGCGGGGACGGGCGGGCCCGAGAGCGGCCCCGGAGCCCCCGCGGCGCCGTTCGGGGGTCCCGGCACGGCCCGGGGGCCGCAGGGACAGGGGCAGCGCGGGGCCCGGAGCGCCGCTGCCTCCACGCGAGCCCCCGACCCGCGGGGGCCGAAGACAAGCGGCAGCTTTGTGCGGTGGCTCAATGGGGGATTGTGCGGCGGGACCCGCACCCCGCACCCCGCGGGGCCTTTGTCCGCCCGGCCCGGGCCGTGAAGGCGTCCCTTGTCCCCGAGCCGGCGGCGAACAATGGCCCGGGGGTGCCGCGATTGTTCCTTTGTTCGCGGGACTGAAAAGCGCCTCAGTGCCCTCGGCAGCTGCCGCGGCAGAACAGCAGCACCGGCCCCGCCCGCGGGACACGGCGCGGGCACCGCGCGGCACCGGCCGGGCTCGGCCACCTGCAAGGGCAGCGCTGCGAGGGCAGCACTGCAGGTGACCCACCTGCCCCTCTCTGCGGGCAGCGGCAGCCCCGAGCCCCAGGGAGGGCACGCGGCGCCGTCCCCGCTGCCCGCCCCGGAGCGCTCCGGTCCTGGTCCCCGGGCACGGGGAAGCAAAGCTCACCTCCACGTTCTGGAACAAAGAGGTGGGGAAATTCATGCCCTGGAAAGTGATTTTTTTGTTTAAAGAACAGCATCGCTCCGCAAAGAGGAAGAGCATTTTCCTGCCCCGGGCAGAGCAGTTACGTTTTATGAAAATGCTCTCGCTTTTTACATCAAAGGCAAAACTTACTCCTTGGGCATCACTCCATGGCCTTTGGCTGCAGCGGGTCCCTGGCTGGGCTGGCCCGGAGGCAGCCGGGCAGTTCATGTATTGCCCCAAAAAACAGTGGCTGCCCCATGGATGTTGTAGCGAACTACACAGGTGGAGAAATCCCTCCTTTCCTTCCAGCCCTGTGTTTTCCCAGGCCCTTCTGGGAATTAATCTGGGATTCCAGTTACGGGAGCTGCTGGCGGGAAGGGAGGGAGAGCCCGCGCCAGCTCCCAGTGGTGTTTGCCGCTCACTGCTGCCAAACACAAGCGTTTCGTTTCCTTCGGCACTCGAGGTTTCACTTTCGAGTTCTGCCCGGCAGCTGCGGGGAGCGGTTTGGCTTTCCTGGAAGCAATTTCTGTAGCTCTTCCCAAGAGGAGCCCCAGTTCCCTCCTCTGAGGTGCTCAGGTGCGTTATCCTCGCGAGCTGCTCCGGAACAGCCTCTTCCCAGGGGATGGAGCGTGTGATTCAGGGAAACGGACGAGAGTGTGGCTGTTCTGACAGCCTGCTGGGACTTTTGGTTCCCGCTGGGCTTCCCCTGGTCTCGCTGCACCCTCAGCGTCCGGGAGGAGCCACACGATGCTCAAGTGTTCAGACTAAATGTGTCGCGGGGAGCTCTGCCTGGGCTGCTGCCACGTGGTGGGTAAAACTTCCCCTTCCTGCTGTGGCAGCTGCCGAGGCGGAGAGGAGAGCAGGGCTGCACCTCCAGCCCTCAGGTGGGTCCAGCTGGGGCAGGGGGTGTCAGCCCAGCAGGGCACCCGAGTGAGGGCAGGTGGGGGGAGATGCTCCCTGCACCCCATCTCTCCCAGTGGGGCCACGTGGTCTCGGGGGTTCCTGCCCTGCAAAGTGTTTTCTCCTTCCATTTCAGAACAGAGGCTTCTCCAAGAAGAGTCACACTTTCCTGCCTAAAATATTTAGAAAAATGTCTACTCAGTCAGCGAAAGAGAGACCTGAGAGTTTGCAGTTCCCATTCCTGGACGATGAAGACACCATCTCCACGCTCAAAGAATCCAAAACCCTTTTCATCCTCCGGGGCCTGCCTGGCAGCGGGAAGTCCACCCTGGCCCAGGCCATCCACAATCGGTACAAAGACGCCTGCAAAGTCATCTCTGTTGACCACTATAAAATTACACCGCTAATAAGAAGCTCCATTCCTGAAGAGTACTCCAAGGTGGATGAGGATCTAGTTGACTATTGCAAACGGGAGATCAGCGTCATCGTTTTGGATGACACTCACCACGAGCGGGAGCGGCTGGAGCAGCTCTTTGACATTGCTGACAAGTACCGGTACAAAGTCATCTTCGCCGAGCCCAAAACCCCCTGGCGCTTGGATTGTCCCCAGCTGAAGGACAAGAATCAATGGAAACTGTCTGCGGAAGAGCTGAAGAAGATGAAGCCAAGCTTGGAGAAGGAATTCCTCCCCATGTATTTTGGGTGGTTTCTGAGCAAAAGAAGTTCGGAGATCCTGAGGAAGGCTGGCCAGGCCTTCTTGGATGAGCTTGGGAGTCTCAAAGCCTTCAAAAAGGAGAGTAAATACTGTATGTATTGATATTGTCTTACCATGTTCTTACCCCTTGATGTTAACAAGTCTGATCAGCTTCTAAAGCCAAGTTCTAGTTAAAGGTGTCAACAAGAAAAGCTTTATAAAGCTACTAACCTGGTCCCCATCGCTGCCAAAGTTGCTTTTTAAGTAAGAATTAATTAAAGGGTTTTTCCCAAGCAGTCTGTTCAGCTCTGGCCCCACAGGGTGCTGGGCTTGGGTGGCAGCAACAGGACATGGGGCCCTGCGTTGTCTCCTGTTCTAATGGGTTGGGTGGGACAAAGGCAGAGAGTCAGAGGGAAATGGGAAAGGCTGAACAATCCCATCCCTTTGGGACTCTCACGTCATGGGGGTTGGCTCCATCCAAGTTGGGCCTGGGGGAGGGAGGGGCTCAGCCACCCATCAATTGCTCCCCAGCAGCAGAAAGATGAGGTGAAGGACAGGGTGGGAAAGGGACCTGAGATGGGACTTGGGCTCCTGGGGTGACACTGGGGGGATCACTTTGTGACAGTGACATTCTTTACCTGTGTTTGTAGTTGCTTCTGCTATTGATGATCCCAAAATGAAAATAGATCTCACCAGCTACTTTGTGAAGAGGCCACCTGGTGTCCTGCACTGCACCACAAAATATACCGAGTTTGGAAAAGCAGCTGGAGCTGAGGAATATGCACAGCAGGAAGTGAGTGCTGGTTCCTAACTCCTCCCCACATCCCCAGAGTCCCTCCCTCCCCAGCAGGTGGTCCAGAAGCCTTGAGGTGGGCTGGGGACAGGCTTTGCTCTGAGCCAGAGGCCAAACACAGGGAAAGGGACTATGTCCACATGGCCTGTGCAGGAGAAAACTCAGAACTGGGGAGATGGTGACTGTTTCCTATTTCCAAACAAAATAGTTACACCTCCCTACCCCATCACCCCTCCCTCCAGCATCATCTCCAACAGCATGACCTGAATGATGATGAATTGAGGTATTTACACTCCCAGATTATTTCAGGGCAGATAAGCCCAAGTTAAATATTGGAATTGGTGAAGGATAAAGATATAACCAGCTCCAAATCCACAGAGCTGGGATGTCATGCCCTGATCTTCTCCTTGCACTTGGTATTTTAACTGTGTCACACCAAGAGCTGCTGTGAGCAGCCACATCCCCTGAGCCTGGGGACGGTGACCCCAGTGCAGCTCTGAGTCCCCACCCACAGACACCGACTGCTCCATGTGTGTCTCCCTCCCCTCCAGGCTGTGAAGGCATCCTATGGCAAAGGCTTCACCCTCTCCATCTCAGCGCTGTTCATCACCACAAAGACTGTCGGGGCTCGCATCGAGCTGAGCGAGCAGCAGCTGGTGCTCTGGCCCGGGGACGCCGACAAGATCCTGCCCGCTGACAACCTGCCGCGGGGCAGCCGCGCCCACATCACCCTCGGCTGCGCCAACGGCATCGAGGCCGTGCAGACAGGGCTCGACCTGCTGGAGTTCGTGAAGCTGGAAAAGGCAGGGAACAAAGGGGAGCAAGTGGGGGAAATTGGAGGAGGGAAACTGCTGTATTTTGATAATGGGATGTGGATGCTTGTCCTCTCTAAAAAGATCGATGTGAGGGCGATATTCTCGGGATACTATGGGAAGGGAAAACTTGTGCCAACACAGAGCACCAACAAACGGGGCTCTGCCTTCAGCTCCTGCACCATCATCTAGGAGCACGGTCAGGGCAGCTCCTCAGTTTGTTTTTAAAGGCAAGTAACTCCTGTAACCTTAAAAGTGTAAAGAGAAATAATTGTACCTTTACTAAAGTCAACCCTTCTGCCCACCCCAGTGTGAAGCCTCTGGGGAGAGTTATCAGCCTCAGCACAAGGAAGAAAACAAGCAACTCCTGACTGAAACTGTCATGCATTTCAATGGGAGAGTTTTGGAGGGAACCAGCTAGGGTGTCCTGCTTGTTTTCTTCCTTGGAGGAAGATCAGCTCTGGGCTTTTATTGCTTCCCTCTGAACCACAATCGTACCACCTTTACCTGTCGGCACTGACCGAAGCCCCCCAGTCACTGGTCTGAAGCCAAAGGAACTGCAGGATGTCCCTCCCCTCCCACACCAGGGACCGACATTGGCTACTCTGGCAGCCAGTTCCGGGGTCAGAACCAGCGAGACCCAGGCGTGGCTCACTCCTGTCAGGGGTGGCCCTTAGCAAGGGTTTGGCCCCTAAGGATGGACCTTGCTGAGGGGAGCAGGTCCTGGCAGCCTTGATCCCAGGCACATCCTGCAGCTGCCCAGCCAGGCTCCAGCTCAGCTCCTCCTGGAGAAGGGCACGGTGCCAGGTGATGTCTTAAAGACACCAACCACAGACCTAGGGGGAAACAAGAGAAACACCAGGACAGGCAGCCAGTTCCTGCAGAGTGGCTGCAGCCACTTTCTCTGCCTGGGCTGGACTCAGCACAGTCCCATGTCTTTGTCCTGTAGGGAACAATCCTGCCTTAGCAGGAAGTGGAAGAGATGAACTAACATCTTTTCCATCTTATTTGATAGAAACTAAAATCATGTCTGAAGTACAGCACTGCACTTCATGCAAGATTTTACTCCCTTTCTCTAATGCACTTGAATGTTAAGAGTTAAGCTGGAGTAACCCTGTAGAGTAGGAAGCAGGGGCACTGTAACCACCTAACTCAACTCTGGCCAAACCTAAACCCTGTCTGGAAGTTACTGACCCAGCACTTATGTCATTAAATCTCTGTTATTTAAATGTGTTTTGCTCCACCAGGCTCCAGTCCAGTGGGGCAGTGGCTCTTGGGCACTATTTAACATGAAGCTCCACTACTGGTCCCAGGTCAGGTTCCAGCTCAACCTCTGGCTCTGGCTCAGGGCCTGGGGAGCTGCAGAGTGACATTAACCCTCACTAACACTGTAAATACTGACTGTGTTTGAGGCGTGGGCTGGGCTGGGGCTGTCCCTGGGCACAGCTCACCCTCAGCCCAGCGCTGCTGGGGCAAGAAGTGTTTCTCCTCCACATGCTGAGGCCAAAAGCAGGGAGAGCTTTGGGGCTTGTCTGGTACCAAACACTCTGCTAGGAAAGTAAAATAGTTCCTGCTGTTCCAAAACAAAGGATGATAATAAATTCTCATTGTAACATGTGAAAGTGAGCTTGTAAACCCACCCAGAGCACCTGTGACCCTCCCTGCCCTCCATGGAGAAACCCTTCCAGCTTCTGCACTGGCAGCAGCCGAGTGCCCAGTGCCCAGCCAGGGCCTCTCCTGACAGAACCTCAAGGGTTTGTTCCACCAAAGCTGGAGAAGCTCTGGCAGCACCTGCCCAGGGGATGGCTGAGCCCACCCTCAGCCCCCAGATCACTCCAGCACTGGAATGCACGGCTGCAACGTCGTCTTCATCTGCCTGTTCAAGAACAAGAGCGACACTGTCGTCATTTGAGTTTTTATTAGTTTGTACATCATATACAGTTTATAATAAAGTAAAACTGATTGCATATGGGTCTGCTCAGGCTGATTCCCCATACAAACACATCAGGAGTTCTGCTAAGGAAGTAAACAACAAATATTCACATTTTTACCATTCACATCCTAGAAAGTCCAAGAGGGACAGTCAGTACCAACGCAGAGCCTGGCTGGGAGAGGATGAGGAGTTTGGCAAAGCAATGGGACAGCAATTGCTCCATGCAATTCCCCTTTCCTCCCAGGGAAAGGTTGAGCTATGTACACTGAGGTAAACATTCCGAATTCCAATTCAGATAAATACGGCAGCGCAGGGACAAGCTCCTCTCCCAGGGGCTTCGCATCGGTGCCTGGATTTGTCCTGACTATTCCATAACATTGTGACCACAACTCACATGCACTGAGGGCCTTGGGGTGCTCCACATGTGGCTCCTCCAACTCCACCTCACACCACACTCTGCCCACATGAGCCGTTCAGGGACAGTGGGGATGGGGCAGGGCAGGCTGGGATGGCAGCAGGGATGGGGTTCCCCATGGATCCTGCTCTCCTGGGCCAGCCCTGGTGCTCCAGCTCAGGCACAGTGTCTCAGCTATAGAGCAGAGCTGTCCCTCCAGGCTCAGGGCTGGGCAAGGGAAGATTCCCAGTGCTGCTCTGAGAAGGGATAACCCCATCCCTGAGGACAGGAGCAGGGAGAACTTGATCTGGCCAGGAAGGCTAAAGAGGTCACACAGGCCCTGGGGCACAGAGACACCCAGTAACAGCCCCCAGCTGATGCCACATGTCCCTGTCATAGCCCTGCCACAGCCACCTGGGGACTGGCATGGAGTGGGTGCAGCACAGGGACATCCTGTTCGCTGGGGAAGGGGAGAGGAGGGGACAAGGCACGAATTTAAATGGGATGAAAACCAGTCACTGGAGATAAGGGAATATATTGAGTTATTACTGAAACTGAGGAAGCAATTTGGAAAGGGAAAGCAGTGCATGGCCTGGCCCTGTTGGGTGGCTGCAGAACCGGGGCCAGCGTGGCTGGACAGGGACCAGCAGCAGAGCTGGGAGCAGCGTCTGTGCCACAAACCATGACAGCACAGCAGCTTCTGCTTCGTATCCTGGCAGATACAGAGTGGGGGGACCCACTATTCCATAGAAAATGGATTATACTGTTGCCCCTGGACATTTTTTTTTCTTTCTCCCCTGTTTTCCAACCTGCATTCCTGTATTTACAACAGCCACCAGCACCAGGGATGCCACTCACTGCACACTCTCAGGATCACAAACCAACCTGTACCTTCCTGTACAGCCAATGCAACAAGGAGCCAGGCAAAGAGGGTGGCCAGAATGCCCTGAATGGTCTTCACTGCTTTCCAGCCCAAACTACTCCGTGACTCCACAAGCACAACCAGGCAAAGCCATACCCAAGGAATGGCACTCAGGTTTCCCATGGCTACCATAAGCCCAACCCTGGATAATGGCCTGGCACCTCCATCTGCAGAGGCAACACCTCAAGCAATGCTCACCTGAGCACATCTTTTGGAAAGCAGCAGAGTCCAGTGACTCCAGGCTGTGCTGGGACACGGTGGAGGTCACAGCGCCAACAAAAGTGCTGCTGCTGCCCTGAGGCACTGGGTGCCACCAAACCCTACTCAGCCCCCCTTTGTGCAGAGGGGAACAGGGACAGGGCTCAGGGCACCCTGAACCAGTGGAAGGTGTCCCTGTCCACACCAGGGGGTTGACCTTTAAAGGTCCCTTCCAGCCCAAACTGTTCTGTGGTTCTATGGGTTTGCCTTCCCTTTGACTCATATAATAACATTCTGTAGAAAGTCTTGGCACTCACCATATGAATATTTAACTACATTAAATCATGCATTCATGTACAGGTTATAAATAGCTGCTGTATACATTTTCTCTCCCAGAAGCAGAGCCACCCCACTCCTGTGCTGCAAGGAAGGGGCTCACTCACAGCCTGGAGAGAAGGAAGGGAGGAAGGAAGCTGATGGCACTTCCCTGGGGCAGAGGGAAATGAGAACAAACCCACTGACAGACACAGGACACGGCTCTGCTAGGCAATGGGAGACTGAAAACAGCCCTACAGTGACATCAACACACACAGGATGAGACATCAGGGATCCAAACACCACTAAACAGGCCCTGTAAAACAGATTTACAGTGCTAGGAGAGCTGGGGAAGGATTGATGTGCATAGACCAGGGGTTCAGTTCTCCGGGTATTCACTGTTTTGGAGCCTGAAAAGTGCCAGGACCCAACTGCTCTCGTTGCACCTGGGTGGGTTCATCCCTCACACCTCTGTGAAGGACCTTGGAATAAACAGAGTTGGGTTTTGAAAGTATTACTCAGCACTGGCTCATTTGGAAAATTGAGTTTCAAGTGAGTTGTAAAATACTCTATTCTGCAGTGCTAAATTTAAGCCCTTAAATTTTCCCTCTACGAAAGCAGAGTGTGAAGAATCCTGCCCAAAGAGCACAGCAGGACCATGACAGCACCATCACTGCTGGAACCACCGCGGACTCGCGGTCCCACACGGGTCCCTGTCCTGCTGGAAGGACACACAGCCCTCAGGAGGGAGGAAGACAGAGACATGGCATTCAGAGCCATCAGCTCATGCAGTGAACTCACTGCAGTGTTTGTCCCTGCAGAAGGAAGGTAAATCAGGTGTTACCCAGAGTCAGTGTCAGGTTCTCTCTCCGCACAGCCCGGCCTGCGAGCACAAACACCCCTTTCTCTGAGCACACTCTGGTCTCCCAGGGCCCCCCGTGCTGCCAGGTCAGCCCAGGAGCCCCAGACACGGCCCTGCTGCCCATTACTGAGCACCAGCCCAGGATCTCCAGCCTCGTGCTCTCCTCACAGCCCACGCTGACCCTCCGCAGACAGGACCGAACTCACAGAGCACCTGGCAAAAAGTTCTCCGCTCTCCAGAGAGCAGCGGAGGATTCTGGGAGCAGAGCCCTCTCCCGCTGAGATTCTGCTTGCAAACACCACCTTAGGTGAAAACCAAACCCATCTGGACATGGCCCTGGGCCAGCAGCTCATCATCCCTCCAGCTCCTACCCCTTTGCTGCATGAGAGAAGCAAGTACAGACTGTCAGTTGAGATCTGGGCTTTGCATTTTCTTGCTGCTTTGGATGAGTAAATCACTGCCAGGAGAAAACCTCTTGTTCAGGTTAAACAACCAGTCCAGCTGTAACACACCAGAGCTCAGCACTGACAAACCACCCACAATCCCTGCCTGGACTTCACTTGGCACTGAACGACTCACCCACGTCATGGATCAGTAACAGGAAATCACACATCAAGCTCAACAAAATCAAGTTTAGCACAAATATGAAATATTCAAGTGGATTAATTAAAAAAAGTACAGTGTAGGAATTCAGCCCAGAGCGAATTCAATATTCCCTTAAACAGGACAATCCTGGGAACACAAAGCCCTTAATTCCAGCTGCATCACAGGGAATTCTCACATAAGCTGCTCTTAAACTCAAAGCAGCATTTCTCTGATACAGAATTGTAAGCTCACACATTATCACTGAAGGTAATGCCCACGTGGACCTTGCTGGGAGAACCATGGGAAAAAAAAGAAATAAAAAGGGCCAAAAATCCAGCTGGCAGGTGAAATGGGATTGCAGGAAACTGGATTGAGTGTTGGCAGTATTTGCAAAAGATTAAGATAACTTGCAAGTTACTCCAAACCCTGGACATGCTGCTTCAGAGCCAACCAAACAAAACAGGAGATTCCTTCACCCTCTCTCACATGGAGATTCCAGGAAAATTCCGGGAAATCCTCTGTGCTGAGGGGCAGGAGCAGCTGAAAGCATGGGCCAGCATGGAGGGACCAAAAGATTCAAAGCTTTATTTTTATTTTTTTTAATAAAGTTAACAGTAAAACAAAATTCACAAGCCTTCCCCTCCCGAGCTGGTTTCCTCTTCACACACACAACACACAAACAGAGGCTCCAACCCAGAAATGAAACTGCTCTAAGGACAACGAGACATGATGGAGGAGGAGTCTGGGGCTGTCCGTATTCGAGGTTAAAAGAAGCAGATCAGGTATGTGTGGTTTGATTTGTGTTTGTTTGCTTCTTAGCCAAACTGGAAAAAGAAATTTCCAGGCCCAGAAGCTGAAAAAGAAAATGGGAGATGTCAGGACTTTCCAAACTCAAAGACAGAACAGTTCAGTGGAATCCTAAGCAGCACCACATGGACGGCCAAGCCCACACACAGCTCCAAGAGAGGGAACCCCTGGGGTTTGTGGCTTTTCAACCCACAAGAACCAGAACCAGCCACCAGCTGATGATGTGCAGGCAGAACTTTCCAATAGCTCTTAGAACTGCCATGTGGAAGAGCCAAATGCTCTCCTCAAGCAGCACATCCTGTGGGAGGCCCAGCTGCCCTGTCAGGGGTTCCATGTACTTACGAATCCAAGGCTGCCAGGACACCTCACCTACCTTCGAAGCTGAAGCCTCCCGGCCCACCGAAGAAGGCCTTGAAGATGTTATTTGCATCAAAGTCTACAGGGAAGAGAAGGAATTCATGAGCTGCACTGAAGCAGCCAGTGACACTCGCACAGTTCAAGAACTGTCAGTTCACTGAGAGCATTTCAGAGGGGCTGAGCAGGGACACAGGGCTGGCTCAGCCTCGGCACTGCAGCAGCAGCAAACAGGTAAAAGCAGCTGGCACAGGGAGAACCTGTCATGGGGCAGCCTAAGGGTTTGGATAAGCAGCATTTAGGGATCCATAATTACACTACTTTACAAGTCCTGTGATAGATTTCTGCCTAATGGCAGCTACTGGCCACCAACTCGGCCAAGGACAACACCCACCAGTACCCCAGCCGGTTCCCAACTGGAAACACTGTGCAGCCCTGCCACCCAAATGCTTTCAGGGACCAAACAAATCAATTCATGGAAGTACTTCCAACAGGAGGCTTGCTTTAGGGCATAAGGCAGACTCTAAAGGGTGTGATCTTGTTAAATGCTGCCATGGCAGAGAATCGTAAGGAACACTGACCTCCCATGTTCAATCCATCCTCTTCCAGATCCTGCCCACTGTCATAGCGAGCCTTCTTCTTGGGATCTGACAGGATTGTAAAGGCTTCACCAACCTCCTTAAACTTCTTCTCCTCTTCCTTCTGTACTTCTGCACTTGCCCCGCTGTGTCGGTCTGGGGATACACAAACAAGCAGGAAGAAGCTTTTCATTTCTAGTGCAAATGGAAAACATTAATCATTCCCAAGCTCCTGTCACAGCACATGCTCTAGACCTACGGGGTCAAAGCTGCTGTTTGCCCAGAAACTCCCTGTCCCATCTGCATTCCTGCCCCAGTGATGGAGGGCACACAGACCCTGCTGTGGGTACCTGGATGGTGCATTAGTGCTCGTTTCCTGTACGCCTTCTTGATCTCATCTTCAGAGGCGTTTTTGTCCACCCCCAGGATTTTGTAGTAGTCTTTTCGTTTGCTCTTTTTCAGTTCCACCTGTGCATTCTTTAGGAGCTGCTTGTGTTCTGGAAAGGAGCACAAGGCCAGAGGAGAGGGGTTACTTCATTCCTCTCACTTGAGGCCACTCAAAAAGCAAGGGACAGTTGAAATGAGAACCAAACCCAGATATTCTGAACCCAGAGCACTGCCTCAGTCACGAGCTCAATTATCATCACAGCATTTAGTGCTGGGTTAGAAACCAGACTTGAGACAGGCCTTTCCAGTGCTCCCAAGGGCTTCTCCACATTGTCCTGCCAGGGTAAAAGGCTGCAAATCAGAGCATATTGTGGTGAAAGTAAAGCAACAACAAAAAACCTGGCAGTTAGGGGAAACATGCACATACCCGGAGTGCCCATGTGCTCACCTTTTGTTTTCTCTGTCTGATAAACCTTCTCATAGTCTCTTACAGCATCTTCATATTGTTCTGTGTCCATGTAACTGTGAAAAGAAACACTGGTGGCCAAGTTGGCCTTCACAGGAACATCAAAAGGGCTTCAGAACAGGCTCTCTGGGTGGATGTGGATTAAGAAAAGTGTTCTGGACTGCAGCAGGGAGTCATCTGAGGAGCCCACACAGGGCCACTGCCTGGGAGCCCAGACACCTGCTACCAGTGGGAAATCCTGGCACAGGAACCTGCATGCTGGGCTCCAAGGGGAGACTGCAACCTCCTTCAGCAGCACAAGTTCTGGTTTAATGACCTGGTAATTCCTTTATCCAGCTGCAGGAACTGACCCCAGCCAACAAGAGCTCCAGGAAGCTGGTGCAGGGTGGGAGCTGGTACAGAGCTGCACACTGGCAGCACCGATCAGAAATGACAACGTGCCCATCTGTTGGCCTCTCAGCCCCATTCACACACTCACTACTCACTGTAATTTAGCAATTACAGAGCTGGGAGGTTGAAAAAGATTGATCTAGAAGGTTTTTTTCAACATCTTTTCCAATCACTGTAAATTAGCCATTGCAGACCTGGAGAGAGAGGGTCTCTTTGGGACAGAACACCTTATGTTCGTCTATAAACACAGTAAGTCAAGTTTTAGAACACATCCTGCCTAAATCCTGTTCAGACTGGACATCAGGAAGAATTTCTTCACTGAAAGGGTTGTCAGGCATTGGGACTGGTTCCCATGGAGGTGGTGGAGTCACCGTTCCTGGAGCATTCAGTGAACAACTGGATGTGACGCTCAGTGCTCTAGTCTGGTTGACAAGGTGGGGACTGGTTACAGGTTGTATCTGAAGACCTTGGGGTTCTTTTCCAAATTACATGATTCTATGAGTCTACAAATACACCCACACAGGCAGTGCTAGATCCAGGCAGGCAGGAGGGACCACACAGAGCTTCCCTCAGCTCCTTGGCAGCATAAGGAAGAGGAATAAATTCAGGACCTCTTGATGCAGAACCTTCTATCCAGTTAAGGTCTAGATTTGGGATCCTGTCCCTCAGAGCTGCCAGGAGGGTGTTCCTGCCCACACACCTGTTCAGGTGCCCAGTGCCAAGGTGCACTCACCATTGTGCCCTCCTCAGGTAGGCTTTGATGTACGTGTCGTCCAACTTCACCGCGTTCGTGCAGTCGTCGATTGCTTCTTCAAGTTTCCTAAGCTACAACGTCAGACACAAGTGAGTGGATCCCAGAGAACAAATTCTGCATCATGATTTTAGGCAGATGAAAGGTGTGAAGAATCTGGAAAGACCTTACTGTTTTCTGTGTCTAGAAATTTTTTTTCAATTCCCCCAAAACACTGAGCTTTTGTTCCCGAGGAAAAAATGAGAAGCTTAGCCAGAGACATGGCAGAGCTGCATCGTGTTTCTGTGTAAGAAATGCACTCAAAAATAAGGGTCTTCCTGAAAACAATCCCATTTCTGTGTCCACGCTAATTCCCACACAGAAAGATAAATTTAGGAATATTTAAAAGAAATCTTTTTTAGAAAAAGCATTTTTGTTTTGAGACACAGCCGTGTAAAACATCCATTATGTCGTCTCCAGCTCATCCCAATTCCCAGGTTTTGGAAACAGCCTGTGTTCTCTTGACCAAGTGTGGCTGTGTGGGGGAGCAGCATCAACACAGGGACAGCTGAGGGGGAAACATGCCCAGAGGACACAGGGTGTGAATTGGAACCACTGTCACATGACTGGCTGTTTCTCTGGATGGTGCAAAACTAAAATTCAACAGCAGCACTGGAAGAAGTTTCAGAAGCTTTAAATTAGGTGTTTTTTTTAAGATCAAAAACCAAAGCAAGACATGATTTACAGGAAGAATTAAGAAAATAAATCTGCTCATTCCCAGGAAAAAAACAAAGAGACAGGGATGCCTTTTGCTGACTTGGGTAAATCTGAAGCACGTCTGTCCTCTCCCTCCCACTCAGTGCAGCCCAAGTATTTCACTTTTGTTTCTGCAGGAGTTGACTGCTGGCTGTTGGGCACTGACCCAAGCGTTGTGCAAGCACAAATCCCTGACACACTGCCCATGGCCCCAGAGATGCAGCTGCCCAGCAGCCAGAGCAGCCTGTGCCTCCCAGATAACTGAATTGTGGTTTATCATGGCCAGGGTGAGGGATGTGACAACAGACACCCGCCAGGTGTCCGGCCCTTACCTTTGAATTAACCGTCCCCCTGTTGCAGTAGAGTTTGGCATTTGTTTTGATATTATTTGGGTCTATTCCTAATGCCTCTGTGTACAGTTCATATGCTAGTTTGTAGTTGCCTTTCTTGAATGCTTTATTCCCGTCTTCCTTCTTCGCTTTAAGTGCTTTGGCATTCTGAAAGGAAACACACCTGGGTCAGGACGTAAGGTCAGAGTTCAGAGGGACCAAGCACCTTGTTCTCTTGGACAAGGGCCCTCAAACACAACAGTTCTAATTTGGTTTCAGACACTGCTGCAGGACACAAGTCACAGCCTTGCTCCAGCAGCTGAAATGAGCTGGAAACACTCTGCCTTTCCCCCAAAAGAAGCACCAAGGAACAGCCAGTGCCAGTTCCAGGTGTTCTCCACAGGAAAAAGGTTACCTAATGAGATGAGAACGTGCCAGTACAGTAAACTTATGGATTAAAATAAAAGCACTGGGAGTTCACTTTTTGGGGGCTTATACATGTGAACAGATCTAAAAAGTTAGTCGAAGAACTACACAAGGGAAGGAGCAACATGAAAGAAAAGTGTTAAATGGACGCCACGCTGTGGGTGGATATTGGATGTGAAAGTCAGGAGTTCCTTTAGAAATGATGGATCTGGGAACAAAAAAAGAGTGAAAGGGAAGCAGCTTCAAAGTACAAAATCTGCTGAGAAACAGCTTCTGGCAACATGGGTTTATCTGGTTGTCTTTGGGAAGGGCTGGACAGACTGCCTGCTCCTGGAGATCTGAGAATGGTAATGCTGAGGGAGGGAGAAGGGATTGATGCAGTAAAAACAAGTGAGGTGTTTGCTTTAAAAAACCCAGATCCTGGAAATTTTGCAGTCCCTTTTCCAGCACTTACCCGGCAAGCAAGACAGGCCTTCTCGTGGTCTGGGGCCATCCTGAGGGCCTGCACAAAGAACTGCACAGCCTTCTCGATGCAGTCCTCGTAGTAGAGGCACAGCCCGCGCACGTACAGCGCGTCGGCGTTCGTCGAGTCCATCCGCAGGATATCACTGCAGCAAGGAAGGACATTTTCCCTACTGCCACTTCCCCCAGCACCTTCCCCTGCTGAGGTACCCAGTTATTTTATCAAGTTCCTGGTACAGACAAGCCAAAAGGACAGGAGACTGCTCGAGCAGGACGGGTGGCTGCGAAGCGGGTCTGGATGCAGCTTCCCGGAAAGATTAACGGATAAATTCACAGACTCCTCCTTCTCCTCCTCACAGTGTCCATTAAGCACTATTTCTTTTTTATATTCCCTCATTTACTCCACGTATGGAGCACAAGCAGCAGCCAGGACACCCCCAGGTGTTGCTCAGCCCCAGGCCTGGGGCACTCACCTGGCCACGGACTGAGCCTCGGGGTACCGGCCCAGCAGCGCCAGACACTCGGCCTTGAGGATCTTGAACCGGTGACAGGCGGGAGCAAACTCCAAAGCACGATCCATGCAGAACACAACCTGGGGTGGGAAAATCCACAGCCATGAGCACAGCAAAGACCAGTGGCCTTGTCTGAACAGCTGCACCATGTGTGGGATTTGTGTTTCCCAGGAAGGCGAGAGTGCAACAGCCACTTCTGCGACTGCTGGAGACACATTCACTGGAAAACTCTCCTCGTGCATGTTTTCTGTATTTTAAAGGGGTTTGTGTGCCAAGGTCTGAGGCACCTGCTCTATTACTATGACAGAGAACTACACAAGACTCAAGGGACACCTTTAGCAGGTCCACCCCTTTAACTCTTCTAAACTCTAAGCCCTAAATCAAAAGCCAAGGAGGACAATCCTGTCCCTGTTTCCTGCAATATAAAGACCATTGCGAGGGACAGAAATTCTTTAAATTGAGACAGTTTGGACTGGAAAAGACACAAAAAAGTACAGTACAGGGGATGATCTTCCACTGGCCTGCCAGCCATGGGCAGAGTGAGCTAATGGGTCCTTTCCATCCCTGCTCTCAGCAGAGACATCTGCATGAGAACGGGGCATTGTTTCCCAAGGTTCATCTGCTCCCTGGCCCGTGACATCACAGGGCCCTGCTGTGCAAAGCACTGTGGCTCCAGAGCCAAGGGGCCTGGGACAGGCAGGAGCAGCCACAAGGAAACAAAGATCACATTTCATGTGAACCTCCCCAGTGAAGTGGGACCAGTGAAGTGAGAGAGAGATGTAGGATGTGCAATACAGGCAGGGCAGTTCCCACACACTGGAAATTCAGATTGACCACACATCCCATTTGCTCCTCAGAACCAAGTGATACAAAGCTGGGTTTCACCCTTCCAAAATCTTGAGCTTAGCCTAAGAATCAGCAACCTGAACAGCGACCTCAGTGTGTCAGACAATCTCTTTTGTGGGCTAAATCTGAGCCTTACACACATCCATGGCAAAGAAACAGTTGCATGACAAGTTCTTATATAAGATCACAGCAAACAAGTTCATCTCACCTTCCTGAAATCCCGTTTCTCAAAATCCACTTCAGCTATTTTTTCATACTCAAGCACAGTCGTGGCATTCTTCAGCTGAAAGACAGAACATACAAGTGCTGCAGGACAGTCTGCTCTGAAATGCCACCAAGCCAATCCCTGAAGTGTCAGAGCCAAAACTGCTGCAGACCATGGACCAATAATGCAGATGGCATGAATACTTTTTCTAGCATTAAAATCAGTTCACAATCAAGTGACTGAACTGGTAGCCCAGGAAATGTATCCTGTGAGAAGGACACAACAGTGGCAGCTGCCTTACACCATTTCTCCTCTGGAGAGCTGGAGGAAAGACCAGCTCAGCCTCTGCAGCATCTGCTGGGGCCAGTTAAACCTGAAGACCCTCTTACCTCCTGCTGTGCCTGGGTGTTCTTATGATCCAGTTCTAGAACTCGCTGAAAGCAGCGGCTGGCAGCCATGGCATTCCCGAGGGAAAGGTGGCACTTCCCTTCCCGCAGATGGCCCTGGAACACAGACAAAAAGGAGTTGCAAGAGCTGCAACAGGCGCAGACAAGGTACTGAAGGAAGGGCCTGAAGTTCTCCACGCACCCGTACAAAGCTGTCGTCCAACCTGACCGACTGCTGAGCGTCCTCCAGCGCTTCCCGGAACCGTCCCAGCATCATGAGCGTGGCAGCTCTGTTCCCATAATAGCTGGCATTATTGGGACAGGTGTCTGCAGACAATGAAAGACTCATTGTCAGTGTAATGCAGCAGCCACACAACCTGTGGGACTCATTAAGAACACTGGCCCTGACCGGCATTATTGATCTGGTAACATTTCCCAATGTAATTAAAGCAGGCAAGAAGTTTCCATCCAGCATGTACTGTCAGAAACCTGGCTGATGTGTTTGAAATCAGCAACCAGGTCTGATTTTTAGACATGGTATTCAGCAAAGACTGGTATTACCATCAGTGCTTCTCACCTATGGCTTTTGTGTAGTAGTTGTACGCTTCGTTGTAATCTTTCTTGGCATAGTATGCATTTCCTTGTTCCTTGAATGCTTCTGCTTCTCTGAAAGGGAGCAAAACACCACATTTTCAGAGGAATTGAGCACCAGAGAGATTCTGACCATGATGAGCATTTGACCCCCAAGGAACCTCAATGTACCTCTTCAATGCTTGTGGGATCGCAGCACACACTGCCCAGAAGGAAGCAGCACACCTTGTCCTGCTGGCTCCCACATATTCCAGCCCTTTAGCCAGGCCATGAACAGGGATATTAGGCTTATTTCCTGGCCAAATATTACAAAGATGAAGTAGCAGCCTAAACCCACCTTTGAGTCCCCTCAGAATGCCCAGCAGAGCTCCCTGGTACAGGGTCTATCCAATGGCGCCCTCCTGCAAGGTGCTGCCTCACCTCAGGGCACACGAGACAGCGCTGCCTCTCTCAGGAGTCCCATGTATTTATGAACCAGGGCCCAAGAACAATTTCCACATTCAAAAGACAGCTAAATCAAAGAGAAATATGGGTGCAAGCCTCCAGCAGAAGCTTGGCACTGCCTTGGCAACAGGTCCAGAAATAGTCCTCACACTCAAGAACAAGCGTTTGCAGAGACAGTTTAGGACATTTAAAAACACACAACATATGGTTTAAAGCAGCTTCCCTTAAACTCCTGAAAGCAAAACTTCCCTGAGGGAAATGAAGCCCTTCTCTCTCTTCCCCCACTTTCCTTCACCCCTCCAGACGAGCAGTCCGAGAGGGAGCACAGGCCACGGAGCTGGAGCAAGGAGCACGAGCAATGCTCCACAGGCCAAGCAGGCAGAGAACAATGGGAATTGTATTGGAACAAGTTCCCATGTTTTCAGCCTCGCCTGGGCTGCCATTGGCCGTTCCCACACAACCACCTCATGCAGAGGTTGTTTTCACTGAGCCATTGCAGATTTCCCAGCTGGCAGAACAATGGACACAGAGCGCTGGGCAGTGTGCTCTTCACTTTCAGTTTGAACTTTTGCTGTGGGCTACACCCCGGCTGGGCCCAGCCACACCAGTGAGAGAGCCCAGAGCCACATGCTGAGCTCAGCTGAGAAAGGATGGGTAGGAACTGCGGCAGAGCAGGGGGCAGTGCAGGCCCCCACGGCCTCCTGGGTCAGCTCCTCCCACTCCTGCTCCAGCACACCATGAACTCACCCATGGGAGACAGAACCTGCGACCCCTCCTCTGCCCCAGCCCCCCCAGCATCACATCTGAGGCAGGTGCTGCAGCCTGGCTCCTCCTCAGGAGCCAGAACCCAGCACAGCCCCAGGGCAGCACAGCACCCTCCCAGCTACACCATCTGCAACAAGCATGTGCCTGTGGAATGGATCCGTATCACAGACTTTGCATGATTAAAATCTTTCCCAACAAAACCACCTCCTTTGACTATCACAGATCAAACATCCAAGTACAGTGGAAAAACCACTCAGCACTTCTGGAGCCTGGGCAGTAAGCAGTTTTACTGTTCTCTTGTTTCTATAACCAGAAATGGAAGAGAAAATCACAGATCCTACAGTAGTTCCTTCCCTCAGAAGGGTCTGTTACACAATCTACAGAAAAGGGTGAAGTGCCTCAATGGCAGAACTCACTGGAGCCACCATGACACCTGCCCTGCAGAGCAGGCCCCAAGACACGAGTTTTTGGCAATTTTACCTGTCATGTCGTGAGGAACCATTGCCTAATAGACACAGCTAAAGGCTGGGTGCTAGAGCATCCCATTTGCAACAAACTATGTGGGTCATTGACTTCAGCTGGACTCGATCCTTGTGGATCCCTTCCAACTCAGAACAGTCTGTGATAACTGCTGGGAAGAGCTGGGAAAACAGGAGACAGAAAACAGATCCATGGCAAAACCAACTTTCACAAAGCTCTGGTATGCTGAGATGCCAGAGAAACACCCCCACACAAGGATCACTGTTTTCTACTCTCTTTTATTGGCCCATTTTCCTTTTAAAGCATTTCAGCACAGATCAATGTATCAGCAAGTCAGAGTGCCTCGGGTGACACTGGCAGAAAGGAGAGCACAGAAATCTCTACTGCTCACAATGGCCTGAAGTTTGACGGTGAACATTGTGAAAGAAGCAGCAAATCCCTTCCCCAGCACGGAGGCAAAGGGGCTGCTGGAGCTGCCAGGCTGGGCGCAAGCTCCCAGCCCCAGGACAGAAGCAGCTCTGCCCCACTGACACAAGAGCACACGGAGCACACAGCCCTTGTTTACCACAGCTCCGGCTCCAGCAGGGAGAACTGCAGCCCCTGATCTCACTGGGGATTGTTTCACCCCAAACAGATGCTGCAGCCTCAATGAGCTCATTCTGCCTCCTGCACTGCTGGGCCCTGCGCTCCCCACTTGCTACTTTTGACACTGAAGAAGAATCGTGCTTTGCTGAAAACACGCCCCCGACTGAATGCGTGGCTTTGTGACAGGGTCTGTGTCCTCACGGGCTGCTCCACGCTGGACACAGACATGGGGAGAGCTGCTCCAAGGAGCTGGGGTAGAAGCTGGTCTTTCACTGGGCACAGCAGGGGCTGGTGGGAGCGACTCTTCCTGCTAGTGAGGCAATTCTTTTTTTATCTTTGATAGTATTTGTCAGGATCCCTATTCCTGAAGTGCCCCGGTCCCTGTCACCCCAGAGAACCTGCCACCATAGAATCACAGAATAATTTCAGTTGGAAAAGACCTCCAGGATCATCAAGTCCAGCCTGTGACCGATTCCCACCTGATCAACCAGATCAGAGCACTGAGTGCCACAGCCAGCTGTTTCTTGAACACCTCCAGGGATGGTGACCCCACCACACCCTGGGCAGTTCATTCCAATTCCTGATCACCCTTTCTGTGAAGAAATTCTTCCCGATGTCGAACCAGAACCTGCCCTGGCACAGCTTCAGACCCACCAGGACAAGCAGCAGCTGCATGTGCTGACAGTCCCCCACACACCAAGGCCCCAGGACAGAGCTCATGGCCTGCCTGGTGGGAGATGAACCAGCACAGGCTCCTTCTCGTGCCCGTGCCCTGCCTGCAGCTCAGCCCCTGCCTGTTCCCAGCACAGCAGCGCTCAGAGGAGCCGTCCCACGCTCAGTGACAGCATCCCACGCCTGCCTAACAACTCCTGCCTCCTCCTCAGAGCCCCCACGCGCCGCCTCCGCCCGAGTGCCGATCGTGGCTCCCGCCCTCCCACTCCAGCAGACCCCCCTGCAGGCACCTGATCTTCTGTCACGGGAACCTTTGGGCATCTGTAACCCGGCAGCTCTTGGTCCAGGTGTGCTGGCACAGCCCCTGGGCAGGGACGTGCCAAGGCAATGCCACCAGTGACAGGAATCCAGCACCTCAGCAGGTGGCAGAATCTCTCTCTTTCTCTCCCAGCTTTCCTGACCCTCACTCCCACTCCACCACCTGACTCCGTTATGAAACAGTGACAAACCCTAAAATAGCCAGGATTTAAGGAAGGGTCCAAAATCCTGTCCTGGCCAAGCAAACATTCCTGTGATGCTCTGACAAAAGAGTAACACACCTGCCTTTTCTGAGCAATCCCTGCAGGGACTTTAATGGGATATGGTGCCTTTATCTGGCATTTCTGGGGTGAAACCCCACCCAGATTCTCAGCTGTCAGATGTTACTCAGCCCCTGGGGTAAAATAAGTTTGGTGATCTCAATTTGGTTTACAGCAGGCAAGTCTAGAGTTTAAAATTAGCCATTGTATTTGCCACTGGACATACAATACTCTCCCCTCCCTTCTTCCAAGACTTGGAAGAGAAGCCAAAGACCGTGTGTGCCAGAGGGATACAGGGTGGGCTCACAGAGCCCCCTCCTCAAGTGAGGTTTGCCACTGAGTGAGGATTTAAAGGAATATGTATTTACAACTTCCTCAGGAGGGGCAGCACCAATCTCCTGGTGCCCAGTGACAGCCCCCTGGGAACAGCTGGAGCTGTGTCAGGGCAGGGTCAGGCCGGGTATGCAGAGGGTGGTCGGGCACTGCCAGGCTCCCCAGGGCTGTGGTCACACACACTGCCATGTGGCACACGTGACCCGCCCAGGGCACAGCAGAGCCGTTCCTGGCACATCAGCTCCCCCCATCGTGCCGTGTCCACTCTGCAGGGCAGCACAGGCCGATGGCAGCGACCCCAGCACCACCCTGGGAACCCGGGGCCTGGACAGGCACCTGCACACACGGCCGAGGGCTCACCCACCCACCGGGACGTGCCACCAAAGGGCAGGGCTGAGCCTGAGCCCACAGGGGGCACAAACCCCCAGAACTCTTCCTGTACCTCAGGGCAAACTCAGAGAAGACCAAAAGAGCCACAAGAACCAAAATACACCACTAGAAATCCAAGGCCTGACCCAAACCTTCCCTGCAGCCCCGAGTACGAACGGCAGCCGAGCCTCAACTTTAATTGTGCCGTTATGTAACTCCCGGAGCTCGGAATTAACCTAATTCCCAGCAAGGGCTCCATCACTCCTGCCAGGCCCACGGCATAACTTTTGTGAGAACCCATGGAAAGGTCTAGAATCAGTCAGAGATTTTTTTTTTTGAAGGAAGCAATTCCTTTTGAAAGAAGGAAGCCAGCCAGCTGTAAGAATTCCATGGGAAAACAACTGCATTTACATCATGATTCATTCCATAAAAGCACATTTCATGGTGGAAAAAAAGGCTGGAACTGTAGGTACTGATACCTTTTCCTACTGGATAAAGTGACTGCCTAAGTCAGATGTTCAAACACTCTGCAGATGCACAGGGGATCAAACAACTACACAAGCAACTTCTGCTGCTTCTGGTATGATCATAAAATAATTCCAGGTGAATAAAATGGACTGGACTTATCACCTGGGAAACCCACACGCCCATTTACAGGCAGAACAGGAGAAGTGGAGACTTTCCCAGGCTATCCAAGAATGACATGGTGCCTCTCAACCAACTCCCCACCTGCTGCCAGGTGAGAAACAACACCCAGTCTGGAGAAGCCTCACCAAAATGCACCTCACTCCCTCCATGGGCACTGGGAAAGCTTCTGGTTGCTCACCAACACCTGCCAGGTTACACTCACAGCCAGGTGAGCTGCTCTGCCCCACAGCCAGGCCAGGCCAGGCCAGCTCCCAGCCCGCACCGAGGGCACCACAACCTCCTAACGGGATTGGCCCAACGATCTGAGGTATTTCTGTTCAAGAGGCTTCCACGTCCTCGAGTGCTGAAGAAGGAGAAGGAAGAGCCAGAACCCAGAGCTGCCAGGAAGATGACAAGGAAATTCTGCCTGGCCAAGCTCCAGGGCCCCGAGCTGGCAGAGCAGCTGGGAGCAGGGAAAAGCTGTACCCATGGGGGAGAACCTTTAAAATTAATGAAGAAACAAGTGACTCTTTGGGGGTGGCCCAGCCCTGCTCATCAGCTGCTCTGCACTGATGCACCAGGGGATAAAATTAACACAATTACATCAACCCATCCTGCCAGGACCCCAACAACCCATGAAGCAGCAGCAGACAATAATTATCCTGTGACCACACTGATTCCTGTGCCCTGGACACCCTGGGAGCCCCCGGCATGTCTGCAGCTGCTGCAAGGCATTAGCTACAACCATCCCGAAATGCAGATCTTGTTATCCCAAAAACACGAAAAGGAAACACTGTGACAGCAACTCAGACTACTCTGTAACTCCTGCCCGCTGAACAAAACTCGATGCATGGCATGGCACGGCCAAGGGAGGGAGGAAGGAGAGGCACTGGAGATTGCTGCCAGCAGACACCTGTGCCTTCAGCCAGGGTTTTACCTCTGGGAATTTTTACCATTTCAAACACCACATTTCCCTTGCCCGGGGGCAGGAATGACGTGCCCACGCAGGGCTGTCCTAGTGCTCTGTGAGCCTCAGCCAGGTGCCTCTCCAGCAGCTCCTCCTTTGCTGCTCAGCAGGACCTCCCCAGGGGAGGCTCCTCAGGCCTCAGTTCCACAGAACACACCTCAGGCCATCCATGGGAGTCTGAAACCACCGTTCCTCAGAGGCCACATTTGGTTTCGTTTATCCTTTTTCATTCCACTGAGTAATTTCCAGGAGCAGCCGCCTCCTCTCCCACAGGAACAGCTCTCCCACCCGAGAGAGAGATGCACCCAGTGCCCGCTGCAGAACCAGAGGAGCTTCCTGGACACGGACCCTCCCACCTGCCCCCACAGCGCTCCAGCTCGCGAACTCCTGGCAGGAACACCTGCAGGAGGGGCCGGGGTCCCACCACCCGCAGCACTCCGGGGGACGGAGCGTTCCCAGGGCGTTTTTCCCGTTATCCACGGCAAGGCAGGGCCGAGTGAACCCTCCTGCGGGCAGCCTTCAAACGGACCCGGGACCGGGGCGATGAGTGAGGAGCTTGAAGCCTCCCCTTCGACAGCAGCTGAATCCTCCTCCTCCTCCACGGTGTGTGCGCTGCGCCCCCGGACCCTCCGGGCCGCTGCTCGAGTGCCGGTGCGCAGAGGCCGCTCCCGGGGCACACGGGCCCCGCACCCCAAATCCCGCAGCCCCGGGGCTGTCACGGGCCCCGCGCGGAGCCCCGGCCTGTGCAGAGGCTTCTGCCCGCGGGGCCGGCCCGTGCAGGGCCCTGCGGCGCCCCGGGAAGCACCCCTAGCCCGGCCGAGCACCTGCGGCCGTCCCGCACCGCGGCCCCGGGCCCTGCGGCG